>PKRV01000823.1:496740-514179 GCA_003709505.1 Hyphantria cunea | reverse complement strand
TGGTCGTGATTGGAGCATAAGAAGCGGAAGTGTGGTGCCAAGTATTCGATGGAGAGTTCAGAAAAGACAAAAGAGAAATCAGAGCACGTATACTGCGGCGCTGCCCAATTGGTAGCTATTGCAACTGGGGACGTAAAGCAGAAACATGATCATACTTGCGAAGATTAAAAACGAATCGAATGCAGCTATTGAGAAGACGGTCTAGCTTATTGAGGAGAGCTGTCTGCATTCAGGTCAAAATAACACACATCACCATAGTCGCTCAAGGGAATGATTAAAGACTGCTTTAGTGTGACCTTGGTTTTAAGAGGAAGGAAATTCTTAAGACGATATAAGGCACGGAGACAATAGGCGACCTTCTGACTGACGTGACTAACCTGTGCCCGCCAATCAAGTGTCGAGTCTATATATAACTCTAGGTTCTTTACTACTGTGCTTAGAGGTATAATAATGTTGTTGTAGACAATAGGTAGGAGGACTGCCGTATACAACCTACTTTGATTCAGCTTACTACGATGATAACTTGACATTTGGTTGGATTTACCGATAACCCAAACCTCGCAGACCAGCTTCTTATGAAGTCTAAGTCATTGTTGACTTTGTCAATTGCATGTGAGATGTCCTCAACCCTTGACTGCGTGCGCACTTGTAGATCGTCAGCGTATAGGTGATACGAACACTGAAGATGTTCGTTTACGAGATTAATGAAAATTGAGAATAATAAGGGAGATAATATACTGCCTGAGGGACGCCAGTGCAAAGAGCACACCAACTCGACGACAGATCATCAATGCGAACACAGTGTTGATGTCCCTGAAGATAGGATGAGAACCATTCCAGGGCTTCTGAGGGGATCATAAGATGGGAAAGGATGGCCAGTAGAACTTCATGGCAAGCAGTGTTAAATGCATTCAAGAAATCAATCAAAGCCAGGACTGTAACTTGTGTGTCCTTCATACCTTGCCGTATATGGCCAGTCACTTTGAGGAGAGCGGTGGTGTGACCAGGTCTGAACCCATATTGTAAAGGACTGAGAAGATTCTGCCGATACACAAATTGTGAAAGCTACCTATGAACACAGGCCTCTAGCACTTTAAAAAGGAAGGTAAGAATTGGTCGGAAGTGTTCAGGGAGAGAAGTGTTACTTATTTTGGGTAAAAGTATGATGAAGTCCTTACGCGAGAGTGAGAGAAAGGTATTAGAATCGAGTGAAAAATGAATGATATGTAATATTGCTGGAAGAATGTGATCCAAGATAGCAACAATCATGCGACGACTAATGCCGTCACATCCGACAATATTGGAGCGAGTGGTCAGGATAACCTTATTGATATCCACAGAAAACACCGGAGAAAAGTCAAAGGATAAAATGTCCGGGTGTGTGAGACTAGTTATATAGCTCAAGGTTTAGCTCTTAGCTTGGTGATTTAGCTGAAATGCAGTCGAGAAATGACGGTTTACATCATCCTAAAAATGAAGACTGTCTTTTGAAGAAACACAAAACGATCTCCTATCCTTTTATGTTTATATATATATATATCTCATAAAATAAACTTTTTCGTAAAAATGACAAAAGACAATGGAGACGAAATAGGCTCGACACCAAAGAGCCCAGCCCCAATACCGTGAAGATACTACAGATATAAATGATTCGATCTAGCATTTAAAAGGTGGTGTGGAAATGTGCATTTATTTGCTATCTGGTTTTTCACTATTCGTAGAAAGAAGATTGTTAAATAAAATTGCAGCGCTAGAGGTCAGACAAAGGTGTAAAGAGTAAATTTAACGTTATTCCCGCCAGGAATTTATTTTATCGTTTCTTTCGTTATTTCAAGGATGTGGCAACATACAGACATTAATTTAGTTTCACACAACATTTCATGATGGTATTTGTAAATTAAAATTGGTTGAGAATTATTTGTGCACGTTTACTATAAGGTTTATCGAGAATGCAAATATGTGAAATTTAAGACTTTCAAGTTTGTGTATACATTTGCAGAATAACAACACTTTAAAAAAATGAATTAGAAATTTCTTCCAAAACAACTGTATCAACCTAAACACGTACAGTGTAATATACGTATAGGTGCATAATTTGTAAAGCTTCATAAAGTTGGTACATGTTTTAGTTTTTACGAAAATAAACGTAAGAACTATATTGAACAAAAAAATACTTTAAAAACTAAGTAATCTACTATTAATTCTATATAGATTATTTGTTATGGACTGTTAAAAAGCTATCACCCATATTGCTATCTATCGAAATTCGAAATTTACTCTGTCTCTCTGTAAGTCAGTCTATTACGCTTTCACTGTTAAGCCGCTGCACCAATTGCAATGAAATTTGGCATGTTGTTATTTTAATTCTCGAGGAAGGCCATAGGTTACTCTTTACAGCGATATCATGCAGCTGAGCAGAGCCGCGAGCACAAGCTACAGCGCTATAAAATAGATAATTGAACACTTTGTTTTAACTTTATTTATATCAAATAGATATCAAATACATCATTAACGATTCCATATTATTAAGGGTCAATTTAAATGTTTTTATAAAAGGGGACTGTAGGGACATATTGTACGAAGAAATACTGATTTAGGGTTACTGTTTCGAGTTAGTTTGAGTTGTATGGCGAGTCGCCAGTCGTATTGTAACATCGAACCCCGGCACGCTCGTAGAGGAATATACTGTGCTGGAAATATACTTTGCTGTGTAATATCATCTTTTATTGAATCCTTTAACACGCAAAATTATATCAGTAATCTGGACATTCAGGACTTAGTAATTATACACTTACAGGGATAGTAGTTTTACCCATATTAAAATTATTGAGAAAAACTGATCTAGGAAATCGAGCGTATATGCTATAACAGGCAACGAGTATACTTTCAGGACTATCATTTCCATTAAAAGTTAAACGGAACCTTTTTAGTTTTATCTATTCAATAACAGGTGCATATAACATACTGATTACTGGATCTTGAAAATAAGATAACTTAATTTCAATATCAATATTACATCTCAATAAAATCAGTTTACAATTCAGTTTCATTAAAGCCTTTTTTAAGGCAACACCACCTTTTTTTATTTTCTTATCTATCGTAAACAGCTTCGTAACATTTCTCTTTAACTATTCAAGTAAAACACCATGAAAAATCAAAGTCACGATCGCCGATACCAAATATACTATTAGTATATATTTCACGTCTCTTTCAATCGATCGTGTGGAAGTAAGAGGTCCAAGAGCATTGTCATTTTACAGTTATATGGATAAACATACACTATTCATTTGTCCCCAAATTATGGGCATATTACTTGTGGATTCTGTTCCGTTGCTATGACACGAGAATTCCTACATTTGTTTGATGTGGTATTGTGTTTTTGTTCATTTTTGTGAAAACATTGCAGTCATCAATCTCTGCTTAAACGTTTAATAATTTATATTTATTTTTTATACATTTTATTAAGCTGACGGCCAATCTTCAGGATTGAAGAGGCACCAGTAGGAGGAGAAGACACTTTAGGTGCATTGGGGGACTTAATACTCAAGGCATTCTCTACCAGTCAACTTTTAGGTGATGCAAAGAAAATAGGCAGGAGGTGGATTTAGGTTGTTTGTAATATATCAAACTAGCTGGCCGGTAGCGTAAAGAAAATCCCTTGTTTTTTAAACATTCTTCATTGGTGCTCCGTTCCTATCGGTGTTAGCGTGATATTTATACCCTATAGCTGTTCTCGATAAATGGGTTATCTAACACTGAAAGAACTTTTCAAATCGGACCAGTAGTTCCTGAGATTAGCGCGTTCAAGCGAATAAACAAAAATTCTCTTCAACTTGATATATGGAGTATTACGAGTATTATGGAGTATTAGTACACATACATAAATAAACTTATCAGACACTAAAACTAGTACACATAATACATACACATACTTGTTACTACTTCATATATAACTATTTCATTTCATTGTGTGTGAGAGGAAGAATACACACGTATGAAGGTATATTGAATCAACGTACTGGTAACGTTAATTCATTCTTCAAGTAATCTCACAAGCAGTAATCATAAAGAGCACTCCATTTGATAATGAGAGCGATCTTGCATTAATGTCCGAGGAAAATCGGAATAATTGTTTATAAGATCACTCTGCCGTTATATTTTTAATTTCAAATGTCTTGCTCCGCTGGACAGGTGGACTTCGAACGCGGTAGACACGGCACGTGGTAATAACTCAAAATATTTTTTTTTAATACATTGTTTAAGACAAGAGTAGTATTCGAAAAATGTGTGGCGCTTGATTTTTTTGTTAGCGGAAATTATAAATAATTTTGAAGATAATATGCAGATTCGAATTGAATAAGTCATGTAGGTATTGTACTAGACAATACACTGCAATTACCGAAGTGCTGACTGACCGACTAGTGATACTTTAACTAACCTTAAAGGAAATTTAAATTTGTTTATGTGTTTGACGTAGTGTGAATTTAGAAATCCCACATCTGAATATACCGGCAATAAATGGTTTTTATGGTCAAGTTTTAAAGTGAAAGGAACGTAAAGTTCAGAGTCAATTACAACATCTACAATAACTTCTTTTATTTGAATCGGTCGACAAATAATGGTTTTTGTAAGAAATAAACAGATGCTAATAAAATAACCACAAATTCCAGCTAATAATTACTTTTACGATACTCTTAACATTCGTTGAAGCCTCGATCGAACATTTAACCTCAAAAGTGCTCATAAATAGCAGACAGAAAGGCAATGCAAATACCCCAAAGGTGCTTAGAAATATACTTAATGTATTTCCACTATAAACTCCCTTATCGGATATTTTCACATCATAAAACACGTAACATATTGCCACGTCTATGCCTTCTTAAGTTACGAAATCGTACGGTACATTTGCTGTGAGCAACTTACATGCGTCGTATATGGTCGAGATCGTACTGCGACACGTTTCTGCGACAAATTCAACAAAATTAGACGGCCACTTGCTCTGAGATTATTTTGTTATGATTCGTCTTATTAGCGTCTGCTACTACGACGGAGAAAAGCTTTATTTGTGTCAATTGTAAGTACAAAATTGGTCTCGTTTGTACGAGTTCTACTTGAGATAATTTTGTTACAAATCTTGTCATTATTTAGTAGCTTTGGCTTTCGAGTTACATTAACTATAAATAAGATTTCTAACTTGCTTCGATGATTGCCTATGTGATGATTATACGTAGTACTCATTAAAAGAGGAAAAGATTATTATTTTCTCCAACAAACGAGGAAATCTGGTTCGAAGAATATTGCTATTAATCTAAATAAAACAGTAACTGCCGATAATTTTTGTCATACGATTTGTGTATCATACGGTGTTTGATTTCGGGTCTAAGTCGTTAAATCTATTTCCAACTTGGTCGGTGAGATTGTAAATTTACTACAAATTTGTACCATAAAAACTTTCTCATTGAATGAGTAATAATAACTAAAACACGTTCAATTTTCTCTTTCATCACTAATATTTATTAAAGGAGAAAATCTAACTTTACGGTAAGTTTAAAGAAAAATATATGTTCACTACACTAACTATATATTAAATACAGCGGGTCTAATAACCACAATGCTAGTAATCTTGAATCCCTAAGCTAGAAATCGTGTAATTGATTCCCACTCAGGACAAATAATATGATGAGCAAGATTGTTACTACACAATACAGGACTACCTAATATAAAACTTTCTTGGCAATAATAAAGGTATTAACAAGATATCACTTACAGTCTATACTCATACTATGTACTCTTAGTTTCTAATTTATGCATGTTTATTTGTATGTATATTTTCAGTATACTTTGAATAATTTGTAAATACGAACTGCTACTAAAGCCAAACGACCTTGATGTGCTTAGCAAATGATATTCAACGTAAAATTTACATAATCAATAAAGTACTTAAAGTGAAAACTGCTAACGATTCCACAAGCATATGAAATACATTCATTTAAATACTTCTTTCCCTCAAATATGTGTGTTTCATACTAATATAATAAATTAGAAAGTAACTCTGTATGTCTATAACGTTTTCACGTTTAAACTGCAGCAATGATTTCATTGAAATTTGGCATAGAAGTACTTTGATTCTTGAGGAAGGATATAGGCTACTCATTACCGCGATGACCGACATACACGCGGGCGGAGCCGCGAGTAAAAGTCAGTACACACATCATAAGTTATACAACATGAATCTGTTTAGTGTAGTGCTAACTAATTATTGTGAGTTCCCGTTCTTTCATATGAACTGACACACTACGAACGGTAGCGCTTACTGTTTGTGAAACGAAATGGTGTTGTGAAATGTTTGCGTGTCTTGTATTAATATGTATGAACGTAGAATCTGTGTAGAGCTTTTTCAGGTTATCTTTACTACAGTCGTTTATTTCTGAGTTGAAAATCAGCTGATGTATAGGAGTATGCCACAAGGTGCAAGCGAATGAACAATATATAATATACTTGAACTACTTACTTTTTTGATACATATTCTACCGTAGATGTCCCTAAAATACTTATTTAGTATGTAAACAGAAACACTACAACTACATAACCAAATATAAAATTACTAAACTTAGATACACAAAACGGACGATATAGTAGCGTGCATACATGTTACAAAGCGTAAAGAAAAGGGCATCGGAAATCAAATTAAAGGTAATACCTGTAGAGACAAGAAAACTATTATCCATACACAAAATGTCGGTAACATTACATCCAATGGCTTCAGGCCGACGTTTAGGATATCAATCAGTGATCGTTTACTCTAAAGACAAGTCGGTCATACAAGTTTCAAGGTCAATGTCGACTTTGAGCAATTTTCAAATTAAAATAATTCTCAAATTAACTTTCCTCTGATAAAAAAATAAAAATCAACTTTCACTACACTTAAGAGCTAAAATACGTAAGCAAAAATGTTGCACCGTAATAGATCAGTTTCCAAGTGTCCAATGATTATACACAATACTCTTAAACAGCCAAAGAGGATACACTTCTCTGAGCAGCGAAGCGTAAGCCCTGTTTAGAGGAGAGAGCCAAGATGAGCAGTATAACATTAATAAATTAATCATGATTTTACAGAATTCCGCTAGCACACCAACCGCAATACTTAGGGTTCTGTGGTAAAGGAAACGTTTTGTAATAATATATGTACTTTCTAACGCATTGATACATCTTATTTAAAGTTATTGTGCGTTCTCATACTGTGTAATTTTAGGATATTTAATAAGTTTCACTAATTACAATTACTCCTAATTTTATATCGTGGCAAACAAACTATCAACATCCTGAGATCGTTAGGCTGGACAGAAAATTGCCTATTTGAATCTATTATAAAATACCTGGTTATTATAAAATATATTTTTGTTAAATCCTGGGAATAGTGATTCTGCTTGCATGCCAGCCCCCTGAATGAAAGACGTGGGTACTTATCTGTATTCTGTGCCTTTAAAACAAGATTTTGTTTTAAAATAGGATTTAGACAAAAAATACAAATTGTTCTGTTGGTTGCTATTTAAATATTTGTCTCTAGGAATGATGAATCTAATAACACCAAGATATGTTCACATTCATATCTGCATTATGAAAAATGTAAAAATATATACAAACAGATAAATATTGTATACAAACAAATAAACAATACCAGGAACCAGTAATTAATTATTTATTAAAAAACCGACTGCGCCAATATTAAATTAAGGCTTTTTTAAATATATTTTATTTGTTTTTTAAATTTCAATGTACCCCATGTCACTTTCACGACAAAGTCGAATTTATTGAACCGTTTAGCTCTAGGGCGTACCAAAGAAACATACATTCATACACACACTCGAAAAACATAACCCTCCTTCTTTCGCAGTCGGGTAAAAAACACACTACTTTACTTAAAAAAGATTTTTTCTACAGAACCCAACTGCCCCACAACTGCAACCTATGCAAGCGAGTGAGAGTTTGTCTAAGACTTGGTATATGTGTTAATAGTAATATCTAGAGATTACGCGCAGACTCATATTGTTACGGTTTTATTTGTAAAACAGCTGTAAGGATTTCTTTTAATAAAATTCTTTGACTAAAAAGTAGAGTAAAAACTTAATATCATCATCATTAGCATATCGCAGTCCACGGCTGGACATAGGCCTCTCCAATTGCACGCTACTTGGTTCGATCTTCAGCATTCTCGAAAGATTACATATAATACTAGCTGAGCCCCGCGGTGCTACTCGCCGTGCAAGACAGACAAAAATTGTAAAAAACGTTACTTTGGTATATGTATTATATGTATGTATTATGTTGTTCTGTGTCTGTCTTTGTGTCCGTTTCATGTATATTTGTAAAACCCTAACGTCATACATGAGGATTTTACAAATATACATGTGTGGATTTTTCTTTTTTATTTTTAAACCTATAGAAAAGAATCAAAACAGGAAAGACAGGGTTTGTAGTTGTTTATCTTGAATCCATATTTTTTTATGAATAAGCTTTTCAGACACATTTTCTTCACTATTTTTCTCGTAAATTTGCTAAATCCGTCTATAGTATGTCAAAGTGGAGCAACTATCTAGGAAGAAGGCAGTAGGGTCAATCGAAATACCGTTAAAAATGCTAAGATTTAAATTTTGAAAACAGTCTAACCACATATCCCTTCAGAACGTTGCATTGTTATTGTGTTACATAAATATGTCATAACTTTTTTGTTTGTAACCTATAACAGAAGAAACCACAGATATGTTATAGGTTATTATTTAAAAAATTCAAGAACGCGTCAATTTCACTATGAGTAACCCTGAGTTTTACCGACACACTGAAATTTATCTACTGAAACTTCTCTACTGTAATTGTTCATTAAAAACCACACACTAATACCACACTAAAAATATTAACGGTAGAATGCACATATTAAAAAAAAAGTTAGTTTTAAACATAATTCTTGAAACTAACCTCTTCAAAAGACCTGTGAAGACAACCACACACTATTCTTAATGACTTTTTCTTTTAATATTCTCCCACTAATTGACGTCTATATAATCTACTTAGCAAAAATAGACAGTAATAAAATATACTGTTCTCATGAATAATGACAGTTTGCCTGATATGAATTACATTAGATAGTGTCTTGATGTTTAATAGTTAAGGAAATAAATAAATTGAATAATCTAAACATTTATCGAATGTAAAAACTTAAATTCAAGTTCACGTTATTGATAAGAAGTTCCCGAAGTTCATTAAATTTTATAAATTTTTTTTCTGTTAAATTTTCGTTATATATTACATACATTGGTTAGACATAAACTTAGTGTTATTGATTCCAAAAACTAGTATTTAAATTGATCTTTTACATAGGGTCAAAATTAAAATGGTCGTGGTCATAGCGTGTGGTCATGTGCGCATAGTAATCGGCGTGAGACCATTTACTGTGCTATGCAGGAATATTAATTATAACGTAGTTCCGTGTGTCTTTGCTAGTTGGCACTGAAATATATTTTCATTTCATTGTGTGTGAAAGTCACAAAACTACTAGTATAATAATGGGTAACGGTTTATTTTAATTATATTTTATTCAGTAATTTGATGCGTAATCCTAGACCGCAAAGATGTGTAAGGTGCGTAAAATATTACCATGAAATGTATTATTTCATATATCGAGACAGCTGTAATTATATAGTTAGTCAGTTAATCTAATTTCGTGTTAATTATAAAGAAAATATTTGTAGACAGATTTTATGCATGAATACCTACGTTTTGTATCTAACTTGGCGATTTTGAAAGTCAAATTATAGATCTTTTACAACATAGATTTAGAAAAATTATAGATTTTTTACAAGTCGCTTGAAATGTCTCTTCTAATATATTGTTTTATTACCTTAGTAACTAAATAATTTATTACCAGTTTAACCATGAGTTTAGTTAAATATCTGCCGGCCATAGCATAAACGAATTGAGTAATTCAGTTAACTTTGTTGTAGTCAATATCTTACGATGTTCATTTTGCTGTTCACTACATTAAATGAACACTAAACGTTAACCTATGAACCTTTTAAAGTATGACAAACACTTGAACGGTTTATCGGCTTTAATGAAAATTTATAGTTTATGAATATACTGCTGAAAATTATTTACTGTACAACTAAAAAATAAACTTAAAAACTTGTTATTTGGCAACAATAACTTGAAAATTTTATTTTATGTGGTAGCGGGCAAACGAGCAGACGTATCGCCTGATGGTAAGCGATTACCGCCGCCCATGGACATCTGCATCACCAGAGACGTCACAAGTGAGTTGCCGGCCTTTAGAGGATGGGGAGGAGGATATGGATGGGGGAAGGAAATCTTAACTCTCTATTATAAGACTTTGGTCGGGATTGAAGTTTTAAGTAGATTGGTTTAAAAATAAGAGAGGGTTTCTATCAGGAGTAAGGTATATGAGAAAGGAAAAATAGTTAACTACCTCAAATAACTTACTATAGCACATGGTATAAAGTTAAATCAAAGTTATGATAACTATTTTCACGGGAATTAACGCGATCACTTATTTAAAGGTATTACAAACCTTTGATTTGCCTGACAACTATGGTCAGCCTGTGACCACGGCCAATACAACCTGATCGAAGCATCGCCATCGCGTTATTTTCCGTAAAAATAATTATTAATATCAAGAAACGCGAAATTTCAAAAGTTAAATCAAAGTTTTAACAATAATTTAATCGAATTCTCATTTTATCTTCTCAGGCATTCTCTTACATATTCGAATCTTGAGTCGTACTTTGGAAAAAGTGAAAACATTATGCGAATAAAAATTCCGAATCAATTTGTAGAAATTTTATATAATTTACATTACAAATTTAGTTTTTAAATGGGTACTTTCTTTTTCTAAATGTTGTATGTGCTAAATTCCTTTAATTTTATATTATATAATGGTTTCGTGTAATTTTATAATAATGCCATCACTATGCACTTTTAATAAATCTTTGAGAATTCAAGAAATAAAATATATTATTTTAACCCAAAATACATATTAAAATATATTACATATCGCCTCATCCGATGAGAGTCCTGGTGCAGAGTGACTGTCGTATATAAACGCTCTATGACTTAAGCGCGTCGTCTTCTCTAGACATGGAAATACACTATTTTGTGGAAAATTTAGAGTTCTAATCACTCGTGATTCCACATCCATAATTTAAATAGTCAGCTTTATTTTATTTACTGAGTGATGTAGCCTCTTAATAAAGAATGCAATCAATTAGTTCGAACTTTTTTTTTTTTTATATTTAAGCTGCCAAAATGACTCTGCCCTGCCTGATGGAAAGCATGAGCAGAATCCAAGAGTGGTGGTCACCATCCTCAATGCGAAAAAGAACAATGCAGCATGGTGACCCACACTATGGCGGCCTGGGGGGAAGGGGGATGGTGAGGGGGATAGGGGGCGTTGGATTGGGGTATGGGCCTCCGGTATCCTCACTCACTCGATGAAACACAGCGTAAGCGCTGTTTCACACCGGTTTTCTGTGAGCCCGTGGTATCACTCCGGTCGAGCCGGCCCATTCCAGCCGAAGCGTGGCTCTCCCACGGTGGAACTCGTAAAGGTGAGATAGTTGAAATAACTTAAGAGCTTCATCGTCCACTACTCTCATCTTCTTAATGACTGAAAATTAAATTTGCACGCAATTTCGTTTACGCTGAAGTAGTTTTTTTAATGTAGGGAGTAATCCTATGTATTCTATCCCTGTACCACCGATTTTAAACCGAATTCTTTGAAACTTTCTTATCTGATGATTAATAAAAATATACATTTAGTCAAATTTTCGGGTTTATAACAGGAGTTATATTAACTACTGTTTTTGCCCTAATGAGATTTAGGAGGAAAAAATTTTTATATTTTACACGGAAAATAAGATATTATGGGAAAACTGGTATTTCTTTTTTCAAGGACGTTTGTACTATCAGCTTGTGAAGAAACAGTTTTAATAAGCTCACGACTTTATTTTAGCTTATGGTTGAGTCTGCAATTCATCAAAACTAACATAAGGCAGATTCGTTTCATGAAGAACTAAGAATCTTATTTGTGAATTATGTTAGAAATTCGCTCTACAGTTAAGCGTAATTCGTAATATTCAGACTAAGAATTTTAACTGTAAAGGGTTTCTAAAATTGAACAACTAAACTGTACTGTTCTCATGTTCTAAACTTGTGTACAAAACTGTACATGAAGCTACTGACAGACACCGGCACGGCGTTTGCGCATGCGTGGCGCGTTGATGTCTTTTGTATGCGGCTTTTATCGTGCCATGTTTTCCCCTTGTCAGCTTTATCTTTTATCGCGTACAAAACACAACTTTCTGTTGTGAAATGCAATCTTAATAAATATTAGTGTAATAAATTTATACAACGCGAGTTCGCATGTATCTTACATTTGAGATACGACGAATTTGGGACGAGTTAATCGATTGTAATATAAATATCTAAACGTTACACGCCAAATTTTCGCACGCCTCATATGAAAGTATAGATAATAGAATTACGTGAAACTTTTTATTCATCTAAGAAAATGCTAACACACTGACATACTTTCAAATAAAGAGAAAATCGTATTTTCACTGTTGCCAACGTTCCAAACACGTTATTGTACCAATTGGTAACGCATTTCTGAATTATCACACTGAAACCAAAACATAGCCTAAATACCGTTCCAAATTAATAAACGTTTCTTTTCTTAGACAACTTACCGATATTATATAGTTTTCTAATCCCACCCTTACACAGTCCACACAACACAATTCAAATTTAGAACAACAAGTTAGGGTTGCGCCACGCACGTGTCGATAATAGTGTCGTATTGAGGTGCGCGCGACGTGTGTTCGATGCGATGGCCGCGAGAGACTGGCGCGCCGCCGCGTCTGGCTTGCACCTGCCGCCCGGCCCCCGCGGTTAGTGACAGGTGGAAAGTACCATCGATATCGATACTTTGGAAAACTTAGTTGGCTACACGTCGATGACCGTGAACTCGAGAGTGGGCGTCAAACAGTTCTGTTAGTTCAGCTGGGGTCACAAAACCATTAAAATTTAATTTTCCCTTTTGGCATTTTCCAATTGACAATGATTCTAGTATTCCTAGCTGTTTCACTATGGTTCTATAGTGAACTAATGAAATTTAAATTTGTTGTATAATAATTGTAGCATGCTGATTACTTAATCCAAAGATAATTTTGTTATAAAACCACTTCATGCAAGTTTCCATTTATCGAACACCCAACATCACTATCCATACGTAAGCAATGTACTGATCAAATTAATTACCGCCTCATCTCGACTTCACGACGCTCTCGATCAAAAATCATCACCTTTCTCTTTTTCCCAAGGCTGTGCGGTACAATTGTCTCTTTCTAATTTATGAAAAAAATACATAGCTACTTCAGTGGTACTGCGTGCTGAATGTGAAACTGTAAGTTTCACCTGTAGCTTGAATAAATAGCGTGTGGACAAGATTGGAGTTGAGAACCATGTGGGCGTCTACAGCATCCGCGATTTAGTATTCTATAATCATGCCGAGAAAAAGTTATATTTTACATTTAGTTATATTATTAGTTATATTATACATTTTGAACTTTTACTTATGAGCACATAAATTTATTTACATGAAAGTAAATTACTTGTCGAATAAAAAGAGAAAAGTACATAGAGTCATTGATTAGGAGTCTTATTGCCTAATAAATTAGGCGTTAAATATCAAATGGTTTGTAAAAGTGTCTAGACATTGCGTCAAGTTACATGTAGCTTTGGGTATCACTTTCAATATGGTGAAAGTTGGTTAGAGAAAAGCAAATTTCAAGATTATTTTAAAAAACAGCATAAGAGAAGATTTTCTAGCATAATTTTACAGCTTTATAGTTTTAAGTTTATTATTACAATAACCGCATTGTACTTCTACAGTAAACATACACTGTAAAGAAATTAATCCATCTTAACATATACTCATAACATAAACTTGTAGTAACAAAACTGGAAAATTTATTGAATTAGATTAGGTTTTTTAGAGTAATACAAAAAAATAATGAATTTAATAAAGCCATACTGGGTACGATAAAAATAAGAATATAACGTTTTTACATAGCGATGGTGCTAATTAAGTTGTAGAACATGTGTGAATCGATGTGTGGGTGTGTTTGTTTTTCGGTAATTTATTTAATCAATTCCACACAATATATACCGGCCGACTTTCGAACTCAAAAGCAAAAAGAAATTAATATCATAAAATAGACGTAGAGCACGCCAAATGTTACATATACTTGGCTCTACATAAATTGGAATTTTAAAAAAACATTTTTGAAGGTTTTTTCACCGTCACGGTTAAATCGCAAATGGTGAAAGATGATATTAGTTATATAGACGGATTACACATTAAGAAGAACATTGAACGGATTACATTACGACATATAATAGAGAATAACATTCTAGGCTCTTGAAGTTAAGCAATAACTGTATTATTATTATCGGATACACTATACCCAAAAACAAATAAAATGTTGAAGCCATTCATGTTTATTCTTCATACTCTTCGCCAATAGTTTCCTAACGCAAAATATTGACTCAAAAAATACTCAAGCAATGATGAGGATGAAGCTCCGACACGAAATATAAGGTTGTAAAGTATGAGATTTACCTGTAAATTGCGGCCTCATAGCTCCCAAACGATGATTTTGATTATTTGTTTTGTCAAAAACAGACTTGGTCGCGTGTTCTAAACTCGGAAAGTTTGCTCAAAATTTAAAATATTGAATTTTTTGGATAAATAGCTATGTCTACCCGTGCAAAGCCGGGACTGCCTGTTAGTAACTGACGTGTCTATAATAATCACTTTCGCGGGAATTAACGCTATCACTTGTTTAAAGGTGTTGCATACCTCTGATTTACTTGACGTTTCGACCAGGTTGCACTGGCCATGGTCACAGGCTGACTGGCTAAGCGACACACGCCCTCCGTCGTCGAACCCGCGAAGTAGAAGGTTCTTCATCCACCCGCCCGTTTTCGATATTATTGATAAATTTGTTTCGCCATGTACCGTCATATACCACACTAACAGTGTCCCTATTCTATAAGCAAACCACTGTGTTCTGGTGTTTATACGTCTGCGCAGAAAAGCAAGATGGGATGTTTTTTTACACTGAATTCCATGCTGTAGATAATTTAAAACCATTTTCCCGATTGAAAGTTTTATGCTTTTCAATCTCAACGGCTTCAGGTACAACTCTTGAATAAAAGTGACATTAGGTAGCGAGGACTTACGTGTGGTGAAATTCAATCCAATGGTTGATGTCTGCACCGAGTGCATGTTCTACAATCGCCGATTTGCTCGTCTTCCGATTCTTCACAGCAGCGATATGTTCTTTGACCCTTTCAGCAATAGTCCGTTTCGTCAGACCTATGTAGGAACTTCCGCAGCTGCAGTCTATTCTATAAACACACGGAATTTGTAGTGGAAATATATCCTTCGATTGGCCAACGATGTTGTGACTTTTATGCCTTGTGTGTATACTGTCGGAATGAAGTATTTCTTAAACTTTACTTTCTGATTCAAATTCCACGAGGATTTGGAGACAGAAGTGCTCGCCGAAGTTTATCGGCGGGCGGATAACTTCCGGCCTTCGCCTGAAGAGGTACAATAGTAATGTGAAGCCGCTTGTCGAGCCACGATGACTCGCTGGTCGTCGAAGCTGGAAACTCCACGCGTTAACAGGGCGGCAGCACGAGACCCTTTTCTTCCGACTGACGCAGGTCCTTTCCGGGTGCGGTTGCTTCTAGAAGTATTGCACTCGGTCGCTAGGAAAGAACTGAGTTCCGCCTGTCACCACTTTGCACGTTACGCGATTGCAGTGAAGACTGGCACACGCACACGCTGTCAGTTTGCCACGCCTGGGCGACGCAGAATCAGGCCTCATTGCAGTCATCGGGGGAGATCTTTCGCTACCGGTAGTCATACGCTCCATGGCCGGTAGTGACAGCTGCTTTACCGCGGTTGCAACCTTCTTGCGCAGACGTAATCTTGCAGAAGGATGTGGATGAGAAGGACTGCCAAACCTGAAGCATATATCCTTCTTTTTTTTTAATTTCGTCTTATTTTGGTAATAATACATACCTTGGTTCATGTACAAGGTTGAATTTGATCGCCAAGATTTGTTTACATGATTCGTAATAAGTCATTTATAAATAAAGCTGATAAAAGGTCAACATAGCGGTGGTGCTTTGATTACTAGGGGTCACATACCATGACATCATGCCGTAATACAACCATATTTAATACAGGTAGATAACACAGAAACCTTTTTATTTGTACACAGTAGTACAGATTTAAAAGAGAGTACAGAAATGACGAATGTATGATGTACTAAGGCCAGCCTTATTGCCGAAAGCAATATATTCCAGGCAACGTTAGGATGGATCAAAATGTATCGGAGAGAGTAGTTGACGGTGCAATGAGTTTTGAAAAAGTATACTTTTCTAATTAAAATAACTAGAAACACATGTATATGCATATATACAAATACATGCATATATACACACATATATGTATGTGGTCACACATACATATACACATATACATACACACATATATGTATACATACTAATAACTGTATATACTCAAAAATACTAATATTACATTACGTATAATGGTCGGTTATATATAATGTATAAAATTCCTCAACCATTTTCTTAAAATTATTTACTGTTTTTCGCTTTCCTAAAATTCATTTCATGTCATCCACATTTTTAAAATTTTTTGTCATTCATTCCATCACGACGAAGACTTGAAGATTCGAAGACTTAGAATTGAAGACTTGAAATACTTGACATTGGCAGAAATAGCTGATCCGGCTGATTGCCATATCATCAAAAGAAGAAGAAAACTGTGTACTGTTCATACCGGCCATAGGAATCTTTTAAAAATAAAGAAAAAATATGAATTAAAACATTCAATTTATTATTTTAATTTACTTAACTTATATTACATTAATAACATAACAAAAAATATTGAGTAATATAAAACTGTCTTCATGAATTTTCTGTCTCCTTGAATCTGAAAAAAAATATTATTTATTTGTTTTTGTTATTAAGTATAAACTGTTTATTACATAATATATAACAAATAGTTAATCTAATATCTTAAAACAAACAATTCTTGTATATATATATCATCATCATCATCAGCCCATCGCAGTCCACTGCTGGACATAGGCCTCTCCAATTTCACGCCACTTAGTTCGATCTATGGCTTCTCGCATCCAGCTCCTGCCAGCCGTCTTGCGCAAATCATCGCTCCACCTGGCTTGTGGACGTCCTACACTACGTTTACCGAGACGCGGTCTCCACTCAAGAACTCGTTTACCCCAACGGTTATCGGTTCTTCGGCAA
>PKRV01000823.1:433215-496732 GCA_003709505.1 Hyphantria cunea | reverse complement strand
TAAACTTATGGACCAGTCGATATATATATATATATATATATATAAAGACTGAATCTGAGAAAATGCTCCAACGATGTTCATGAAATTTAGTATACAGGGGGGGTTTCAGGTGCGATAAGTTAATCTTACTAGGATTAATTTTTAGAAAATGTCGTTTTATTTATGTTTTCAACAATCAACATTATCGATAATCAATGTCCATCTATCGCAACTTGAACTACATTAAACTATACTGGAATAAGATCCATTGCACTGTCATTGGTGCAGAATAAGCAGTACCAGGGCGTCCTAAGAGAGGGCGCCACAAAACTATTTTTTGTTTATTGGACTTGTAATTTTTCAAACTAACAATATAAATATGAAAGTAACTGTCATCTGCTATGCTATGATTATAGAACTAAGCTGCAGTACTGATTGCAATGGAGTTTGGCATAGAGATACTTTGATTCTTTAGGAAGGACATAGGTTAATCTTTAAATTTAAATAAAACAGACAGAAAATATGCTTTATGATATCCTACTAATATTATAATAGCAAAAGTTTGTATGGATGGATGTTTGTTAAGCTTTTGCATAAAAACTACTGAATGGAACTTTACAGTAATATAGTTCATATATCAGAATAACACTTATGCATGAAATTGGAGAGGCTTATGTCCAGCAGTGAAATGCGATAGGCTGATGATGGTGATGATGATGATGGTGAACACATAGGCTACTATTTGCCGCAACACCCAACATACATGCGAGCGGAGCCGCAGGCAACAACTAGGCATTCATAATTTTACAATGATAATGCAACACANAAGTAACTATCATCTGCTATGCTATGATTATAGAACTAAGCTGCAGTACTGATTGCAATGGAGTTTGGCATAGAGATACTGTGATTCTTATGAAGGACATAGGATAATCTTTAAATTTAAATATAACAGACAAAAAATTTGCTTTATGATATCCTGCTAATATTATAAACGCAGAAGTTTGTATGGATGGATGATTGTTAAACTTTTACATAAAAACTACTGAATGGACTTTAATGAAACTTCACAGTTCATATTTCATGAAATTGGAGAGGCTTTTCTCCAGCAGTGGAATGCGATAGGCTGATGATGATGATGATGAACTCATAGGCTACTATTTACTGCAATACCCAACATACATGCGAGCGGAGCCGCAGGAAACAACTAGGCATTCATAATTTTATAATAATAATGCATCATTTCAAAACACTTACTTGCAAGATATGCATGTATAAAACACTGTCTGTCCTTCATCAGCAGACCTCAACTGAAGTGTAGCATAAGACATTCTATCATGACCGCACTTCGGACACCTTCTCTCGACAACGGGACCCTCCGGACCATCCATATTTAACAAATTCTCATGCGTTACAACAGACACTGTATTAAAATGGATTGTATATTCAAACTTCAAGTTGCTAAAATCTAAAATGATAGAAATAATCATTGAATGGTTATTGACAGCGTAACAATAAAAAATGTAACCAATGTAATTGATTTACTTTTATTTATTGCCCAGAGGGCTAGAAAGTATATTAATTGACTAGCGCTGGCCATTGAAAAACCACAGGTTTTAAATGTTATTTAATCTCCTGATTGTCGGCACTTTGTAGAACTTATCAAAATACCTTTTTTTAATTTAAACTTTCATTACACTATTTATTAACTTTAACTTAACTGGACTAGTTTCGTCCTGTGACATTTTCAAAGATAACTGATCAGTAACCTTTGGTAAAGTAAAGTTTTAAGTGTCCTGCAGCAATTGTCTGCTGATTTCTAGAAAAATCTCTTTCACATGTAGTTAATACTTTAACTTCCCTGACTTTATGATATTTCATAAGGCCTCACCCAGTGGACGATTAATGCTGGCACATTGTCTTTTTATGAGTAACACATTATACTGTACTGGTCTTACATTGGCGGAATTTAATGGTTGGCTGTAAATATTGAGTCGAATAAAAAATCAATCCTTCTTATATTATGAACGCGAAAGTTTGTAATTGTGTAAAAAGTACTGAATGGATTTTAGTGAAACCTTACAATAATATAACTTATACATCAGAATAACATATAGGCTACAATTTATAAAAATACAATTCACACAATATCTTTGTACCGCGGGTAACACCGCGGGGCTCAGCTAGTACAAAATATTAAAATGAGCATAAGAAACACATTACTTACTTTCAGCATCATAAACTGCTTTACAAGCATAACATTTTACAGAACCAAACTCTTGAAGTAGAGGTAAAATTGACCCGCATCGGGCGCAAAATGCCGTACTTGCCGAAAACGGGCTTGTACTGTTATCAGCCATTGTGACTTGGATTAATGTTAAATTTGCACTTGTCTCTACAAGTTGATATGTTAGAGGTTATATTATTGTTGTTTCAATTAACGTGACACTCGTGTTTTTTTTCAACTTCAACTTTTGATGAATGGCTTTATGGTGTGACCACAATTTTGCCAATGTCTTCTTTTGATGATATGGCAATCAGCCGGATCAGCTATTTCTGCCAATGTTAAGTATTTAAAGTCTTCAATTCTAAGTCTTCCGAGTCTTCAAGTCTTCGTCGTGATGGAATTAATGATAAAAATATAAAAAATGTGGATGACATGAAACGGGGACCGTCTTTCGTAAAAACAAAAAAGGATCTCAAAGGATTTATTGAAGAGCTTCGGTAGAGCCGAAAAATAATTTAATTTTTGATCGTGATAAATAAAAAATACTAATTTGTTGACTTTTACAGGCGTTTATAAATACACAGGTATAAATTAACAGTACGTGTTTGTTTTAAAAAGTCCCAAATAAAATACTAATACTGACATAACTTTCATACCCAATTATGTCATGGTGGCTAATCTCATAAAGACACTGTTAGGCGGTCGTTTTTTGTTTTTGCGAAAGACGGTCCCCATTTTATGTTTCCACATTTTATATCATTAATTATCGCAACGATGACTTGAAGACTCGAAGACTTAGCATTGAAGACTTTAAATACTTGACGTTGGCAGAAATAGCTGAACCGGCTGGTTGCCATCTCATCAAAAGAAGGAGAAGAAAACACTGTCGTCTCGATTATTCTGTTTGCCTTGCAATACTCTTTCACAAAGCATTTTAAATGGCTTTTATAATAGTTTCATTTCTGAATTGTCCACTGCTAGACATATGCTTTTGCTGGCACCCAACATCAAAATCAACACTAACACACAATACAAACACCTGCATTTACCTGACCAAAGCAAAAATATTAGTTCCATGTATCGCCGTGAGACTCCTTACTAATTAAGGAGTAATTTATTTTTCATTAAACATATCTGGCAACATAAACTGGACATTGCTGACAACACTGTATTGTGTATGGTTGTTGTTGTCAAAATTTTGTTTAGCCGCATCAGTATCTGGTATTTTTTGTTACGTGCGTATTAATACATTTACTGTATATTGTAAAATCTACACTAGATTTCTATCGAGAAGTAATTTCGTTGAAATTCTTGATACGTGTTAAGGGTACGTGTGAAATTCTTATCATTCTAGTGAAGGTAACTAAGAGGTTCCCGCCCGGTATCGTAATGTTATTGTATTGCTTTGTATACTATGCGAATTTTAGTATTTATTTTACTTTATTAATTGTTTCCAGTCATGGATGAATCAATGGAGTCCTTAACTCAGCCGGATTTGAGCTTTCCTACTGCTGCACCGACTAGTCAAACTATAGATGCACCGACGCCGATGACTCCTTCAACTGCACCACAAAGTGGTAAACATGAGGAGTTTTCTGTTGAAAAGGTTTTGGATCGCAGAATCAAAAATGGCAAAGTTGAATATCTTCTCAAGTGGAAAGGCTATTCGCAGTTAGTATTTACTTAACATTTTGCCATGTACCTATATAAAAGAATAAGTACCAAGCAGAAATTAATACTTAATCTTGGGGTATAGTAATAGTTTTGTTAGACTACTACTACTACTACTATCTGTGTAGTGACAGAGCAGGAATATTTGAATATTTTTTTATATAATAAAATTAATTAACATTTATATTCTAGTGATGATGATACTTGGGAACCAGAAGACAATCTGGATTGTCCGGAACTAATATCCGCATATGAAGAGGCTAGGCTTAAAAAAGAAAAAGAAGATGAAAATACAGCAGCAACTGCCGCTGTGGCCGCTGCTGCTGCTGCGGCTGCGGCTGCAGCCACTGCAGCAGCTGCTGCCGCTGCCGCTGTGCCACCTGCAGTTCCAACTCCAGACCCAATTCTGGAAGAGACTTTAGCTAGCCGTAAAAGGGGCAGAAGAGGAGATAAGAAAAAGAAGGGAGAGGTTAGAAACTCAAAGTCCATTTACAACAACAACAACATAATTACAGTAACCAAAAACCACTAAAATTATGTATTTATCTGATGAAATGGGGTTCATAAAGTATAAAAATCATATTTATTTTCATATTTAGATCGAGATGTTAAATTGAACATCAATCGGAGCAAGTTACATCACTTATGCATAAAGCTCACTTTGTTCAGATATAATAGACGATCACTTTACTGTTTTTAAGAGCTATAATTGACACAGTTGATGAGTAGTGATGTCACGTCTTACACTAACAGATGCCATGACACAACTGAGCGTTTTCTCGTGAATTTTAAACTTATAATTTATATTACAACTTTTTTCTACTAAAACTTTAGTTTTTGTTGAAATATAACTGTTTTTGATAATAGGAGATACTTCTAAACATAAAACAGTTTTTCTAAATTAGTCATTGTGCTAATTCCAATTGGGGCAACACTGTGTGAACCACTAGTTGCTGTTCTATGTCGGGTGTTCCTTGTGTCTGTTTCATGTGTCATTGTAAACTCCCCTGGAACAAGCACATTCCTATTATCCACAACAAAATAACTGAATTGAGTAGGTACTTTAGAAGATCTAAGTATACAAGATTGAAAAGAGACTTCATTTATGCAATTTACAGGTATGAAATATTATTTAATACATATAATCTTATTTTTAAAAGGCATTGCAAGAAATTGAGAAACCTCGAGGCCTGGCCCGAGGCTTAGCTCCTGAGAAGATATTAGCTGGGCAGCTGTTTCATGGCACATTATACTTTTTAGTCAAATGGTTAGTAACATTTACTTATTACTGAATAATTTGACTCATCTGGCTTGGCATGAAACTTTTTTAAAATATATAGATAGATTCTATATTTGATTAAAATAGGGCATGGAGTAGACATCTTATTTATCTGCTAATGGTTTATTTTTGACTACAAGGTAAATATTGTTTCTTCTCATTCTGACACTACCTTAGCACACAATCATACAAAAAATAACACTATTATTTAAGAATAAACTATAAATATTTAGATACCTAATGGATCCTATAAATTTTGCCATTTAAATATTTGACAATTATCAAAGAGTATTCATATTTCTTCATGAGGACAATGATTCAGGGAGATGAAGGATTACATGCCTCTATGTATACAATAACACCACAACATTGTCTATATCTCTTGGCACCGACTTCAAACTGATATACAGTGCCCCCAGCATACACAATTTAAGCCTGTCAGGTTGAAACCAGACTATTTCCGCTTTTTAGTGTTTCTATGCAGGGAATTTACGTTTGATGGTGGTGATGATAAAGGTATTACATACCTCTGATTTGCTTGACGTTTAGGTTAGGTTGCACACATTGTCGGTTAGGTCACAGGCTGACTGGCTCAGCGGCGCACGCTCTCCGTCATCGAATCAGCGAAGTAGAAGGTTTTTCTGTTACTACATTTTATAATTTACTTTTCAGGCATGATTGTTTAGACGTCGACGTGGTTCCCGGCCATGACTTGGGTGAAGCATATCCTGACTTCGTCATAAACTATTACGAAGAATGTGCACCATTCAGCGTTAGACACAAAGTTGGCAAGATACCGAGAATTGCTCCAGAGGTAATAAGAAAGAAACGAGATTATAAGGGCTAAGAGATTTTTATTAGTTTATGAGCAACTTGAACTCTTTACCTACCTACCTCATTTCAAATCAGTCCAAAATAGAGTTCACCAATAATAAAATAATATTTTCGAACATCTGATGAAAAACGCCATCTAGTATTGAAATAAGCAGAGTTGGTAATTATTATGTCTTCAATAAAACACCAAATATCGTGAATTAATCATAAAAGTAAGATAGGAACAATAAGTATAACGGAGGGTAGTTCCACACCCAATAAACATAAACTTATGAAGCATGTAGGTACTTATATACAACAGTAATATGACAATCGCAACATTTAGAGGCAAATGGCCTAATCTCTTGCAAAGGTACAGCTCATATTTAGTTTGTTAGTTTCTTCAATTGAATTTTTGTTTAAGTCTCACTATGAAAGTGATGGGATAACAATCAATATAATTTCTAGACTAAGATTATTTTTTTCTTAATACTGGATATTTTTTTTCAGCTACCTGAGGAAAGCGCTGATAAAGAACCAATACCTGAACCAATGGAAGTAACACAAGAGAATAATAAAGGTATGTAGCATATATAAAGATAATTATTATTACCATTTCTCCAGGCCTGTTCTAATTAATTTGGAAATGTAAAGGGTTAGATAAAAAAAGGTCATGTTAAATAGGAAAACACTACAAAAAAAAGAAGTGAATACCTATTTGGCCAGCATGGAGTAGTAGGCCAAAATATTATTTTTTTATGTATGAGCCTGCCTGTAACTCTACTCTGCTTGATGGGAAGCATGAGCAGAATCCAACAGTAGTGATCATCATACTCTGGAGTGCAGACAATGCAATAATGCAGCACGGTAAGTCACACTATGGCAGCCTGTTGATATACTTCTACATCATTAGGCCTCGGGTCTCACACTCACCAATGAAAAACCACAACACGAATGCTGTTAGTTTAGATTAGTCTTCTGTGTGAGCGTAATAGTTGAGCAGGACTGTTCATGCTGACATCAGCGTGGCTCCATTCTTACCAAGGAGCGGCCTATGTCCAGCGGTGGACTATTAATGGCTGTTGACGACGTGTGATGATGTGAAATATATATGTTTACAGAGCCAGAGAGCTTGCCGCCAGCACCGCCCGACGAACCTCAACCCGCGGCTGTGCCCGTCAACTGAACGAACAACACTAGCTGTAGCAAGAACTAGTCTTAAGGATAAAGGGTTGTTGGTTAATGTGATAGACGCTAAATTGTTTTTAAGATCTACTTTTATATTTTATGTATGGCTTAAAGTTTGTAACCTGGAGAAAAGATAACTCCACCCACTCGTTACTTCTAAGTTTTCTGTAACAATTACTGTTTTTTTCTTGATCAGTAAGGAAAGACCACTTTATCGTAATAGTGTAGAGGACAAAAGCCGGTGATGATCGACTTGCACTTATTTGATTTTTTTACACTCTATTAATTAATGAATACAATGACACATGACAATCATGACAGTTTTCAGCTAGGTAAATAATCACAGTTGTGTTTATTTCTTAATAAAGTTTAAAAATATATGTTTCTTAATGACTATCTGATGGGTTTGTCCCGACTTCCACATACGGCGCAAACGGACACATACTAAAACGCCATCTACCGAGGATACGTCGAACTATGAAGTAATGTAGGAAACAAAGAAACTAGCAATCCTGAATCGTGCAATAGAAGTCCTCGCGCCGATTAAGATGAAATACAACATCCCAACATCTACCGTTGGGCAGTGGCAGTGGCCTGCCAGGCATGATCGCCCCGCCTGGTTGGAGAATCCTCCCTTTGTGTTAGAGGGACATGATACCCGTTTCTCCACAGGTGTAAGTTGATCTTCACCGGCTTTTAGATGAGTGTTGATTCAAAGAAATACTTTAGGGATTTTTGCTTGAAAAATGTTCAGTTTGATATTTTTGGTTTTTAAGCTTATATAAAATGCAAAAGGCAATATCACTTATTTGCTACATAGAGAAAACAGTCTCTCAGTCTAAGCTACAAGTCATTCATCAATATCGGAAAGTAATCTCATTAATACAAAACTTCATTTTTTTCTTTTATAGAACTTAGAAGTAGAAGTAGTACTGAAGTAAAAATTATTTCTTTAAGTAAAGAAAATGAAGAATCATACATGCTACATAATAAGCTAGTACAATATAAATCTTAATCCCAATAGGTACATATAATTATCATGAAACATGATAGTATAAATTTTGTAAATTAATTGTAATAATTATTTTACTAAGCATTAGATGTTAAGAGAAATACAATAGAATTTAAGAATGACAACCATAAATATAATGTAGTATACACGCAAAAATCATATCGCAACAAGCAATATCTTGTGTATTTTCATATAGTTTTAAATCTAAAATATTATTGAATGAATCGCATACATATAAATAATTTTTTATTGAGCGCCTAAATTTTATTATATATGATTTCACAGAAAACATTTTCAAAGATTATTATATTGTTTAAATTAATTATTGACTTTTAAGAAATCACTGTCCATTATTTAACATAAACTTAAAATCAATACTCGGT
This sequence comes from Hyphantria cunea, assembly GCA_003709505.1. Taxonomy (NCBI): domain Eukaryota; kingdom Metazoa; phylum Arthropoda; class Insecta; order Lepidoptera; family Erebidae; genus Hyphantria; species Hyphantria cunea. The sequence continues at coordinate 488,180 of PKRV01000823.1, read as the reverse complement.
ATCAATACAGACAACCAATCTGTTTGAGTTTAGTTTTTACCCATTAGGTAGCCATGCCAGTTTTGTCTAAAAATACATCATTTCGACAATCTAAAACTTTCAAATTTCCTTTTTTTTGCTCAAATTATTTGGTTCATATATTATTTTATCCATATTATCGTTATCAAAAAAAGATATAAAATGTTGATAGACTAAAATTTTGCAATATAATATAAGAAATTAACCTTATTGTGAAAATGTTACTGTACACTTGAAACCTCTTTCATATGGCTTTGAAACTGAAAGTATAGTCCATTCGGGGTAAGAATATAGTGCCGTATAGACCCCCCGCCTCCTGACCTACTGACACCTCTATTCTCTCGTTTTGTTGGCCAATATTTTGTTTTGACCACGTGACTTTGCGTTGAATGACATCATTCTCATACATATATTAGTTTTCTTATAACGCTTTTACAGAATTTTAATTTGGCTAAGGGAACCTGATTGATCATTGGATAGGTCTTATCAGAAATGGACTAAAAGTTACATGTGACCTGATATAAATGTATATTTAAAGGTCGTCATACGCTTGTCTTCGGGCAAAAACTGTGTGATACCTATGTTCTATGATTAAAAGTTAAATAAAAGGAAGTTATATGAACGCATTTGTTTTATTTCAATATAATCTTACAGTAATCCCTGTATACAAAACGAGTATTAAACTTAAAAACTTAAAGCTAGATAAATAGAGTATCAATTACTTTGGTATATCGTCGGTTCAAGTATCCGTTTTAAGGACCTTAGCCGCAGATGAATAAATATATTAAAATAGGATTATACATTTTTTGTCATTCATCTAAACAGATTAAAATAATCCAAAATATTTTTAAAGATTGTCGTTTTGAGTATGAAATCCTATAGCACGATAATCATATTTCCAAATGCGGTTTTCGGTCCATACAATTTATGTCCTGGCTCTTACAGTTTGTTGAGGAAACGAGAGATAGATGCAAGGTTTTCGCATTCAGGGATCAGACTTCCTTTGAATTCAATGCAAGATTGGGCGCACAGTGGTCCTTCGAACCAAGCACCGAACATTTTCTTGCACTGCGCGCAGTTCTCGATGCAGGCACCAAGGGGATCGTAGGTAGCTGAAAACAAATACAAACTCGGTTAGATGAGCTGATGTCTAGATTTATTAGGACCTAACATCAAATTAATATATTTTACAGTGATCATACATCACTGTATCAATATGAATAGATAAATAAATATACGTTCTTATTCCAATAGTTTTATAATAAAAAAAGTTCCATACATTTTAGGATTACTGTATAACTGTCGCTTATAAAAAATAATAAAAATGTGTTTGTGAGACAACAATGAGTTAAATACGAGAATTGATGCATGCCGGAAATATTAGTTCGTTCGCATACGTGAATTCTTCCAATTAATACACCTTCGAAAAACATTATGATTTTAGAATGTGAATAAACCATAGGGAGCCATATTTTGGCAGATATAGGCCAGCTTGACCGCAGTGAAGCAGACAACGACCTCACAGAAAATAGGGCGTTGAGAAACTCATTTGTTTCATTTCGTCGAAAAAATAAAGTAACCAGAAAGCCAGACGTTATATTACGACAATCTTCAATATATAATTTATTTACGCATGATCGTTTCAATCAACAAATTTATAAGAAAACCTTGTAGGTATATTCCTAACACGATTCGTAATTAATACAAAATGTTATATATGAAATACTGCAATAGGGAATATGCATGTTTTTTTAGTTTAGTTTTTAATCTGATTATTTACGTCTCTACATCATAGAAAAAAAGGCTTGAAAATAAAGACTTCAAACAAACTTTCAAAGTGAAATTTAAAATACTGACAAAATTTGAGCTATTTAAAGGCCGCCATGATGCGCGCGCTTTTGACATAGCATAGACATTTGACAAGAACGTCATTGTCATTTCGAGTTTTTCAGTTACTTTATATTTTAACACAGTTTTAATTGCTATAAAAATCATGGAAGAAGGTATTTTTTCTCAAAAACACTATTTTAATGGTGACTCCGATAATTTCTAAGTGACTATCGACGTCACAATTTGTTTCGACCAATAGTGATGCGTTTTGTAAGTTTGAATTTCACTCCCTTAATTTTTATTTTATATTTAATCTTTTCTGGGTTTAAATGATCATTAAATAAAAAAATACCTTTTAGGCGCATTGTAAAGACAATAAAAAAATATTTCAAGTCATTTAAGTCTAAACATCGAACATAATTATTTTGTTCGATGTTTAGACTGCAGAACTGCAGAAAAAACATTTTACTTTAGAAATACATAGTGTACTTTACTGAACTTAACAATACGTGAAAAACACACATTTATCTACTTGCTGTGTCAAGAAAGCGCTAGGTATGTAAATATGATTCTGTGAAGGAGAAAAAATGCTTTTTATTTGTCTTTATTTTAAAAGACAACTCCCGCATTAGGAATGTACATCCTGTGTCGCGGGGGACTTTACAAAAATATATGAAACGGACATAAACAACACCCTCTCAACAACAATTTGAATCATGCAAAGCGCTGTTCCATGTTGGATTTGAACACACAACACTTAGATCTAAAGCGTGGCGTCTGTTTAAACCACCAGGCCAACCATACAATCAAGTAAAATTTACCTGATTTGTTTTTGCCCTTTTAATTTTTAACAAAAAACTACTTGAACCGTTATTTAACATTATATTTATACGTTTTAATATTTAAACTTCAATTCGAAATATTCGTTTTGATTTCATTCGTTAATACTTAAATCCCAAGCTACCAAAAGTTTATGTGTTTTATGCATGTTAATGATGTGCTTTTAAATGTTTCGCAAGGGATTTTACATATAGTGATTTATGGACACAACATGCACAGACGCCAAAGTTATTTTACAATGTTTCAAAAAGTGAAATAAAATTTACGGAAACTGCGCAATGTAACATGAAAATTTCTTTTTTGTTTTGTGAGGAAATCCTCTGGATACCCCCGACGGGTGGCAAGGTCGAATCTACTAAAACAACACGCTGCCGCCATTTTGGCTTCTAGTAGCTGGGGAATCAGGTGCACGCTCAAAAGGAAATCCCTGGAACCCCGACGTTTCTCGAGCCACTTACGGTTTGTAGATGACCCCCTCTTTTGCATGAACCCCGATGTTCCTTTCCTATTCAGAAATAAGCGCTTGCGCCGCACTCCAGCTTACTACTGCTAGGGGGAGAGATGGCCTCACCTGTCACCCCCGTCAGAACCATGGATTTTATTTAGATACTAGATTATTAAAGTTCGGTTTCGTTCATTCGTTAATTCTTTCAGTGTAACATATCAGACAGCTGTAATATTACAAAATTATCTAACAAATGTCAATCGATCAATATATTATATCTCTTATCGGTTATGGGGTCAAGTGTGTGCGCCTAAGGTGATATTGCGCAATAACAGCGAAAGTGAGCTGTCCAATTTACGGATTGAGGTCATTGTCTTCGGTGATCGAAGAGCGAACACATCTCTCATGCATTTTTAAGAGCATTTAAGTATTCGAATTAGTGTTCAAAACAGTTGCTATCTTTTTAAGTAATCTTTGCCAAGTTTTAAGGAGAAACGAAATTTTTTCTATTTCTTGATGAAAAAGTCTCCGCCTTGTCTGTGACAGATCAAAAATATGGAGTGTCACCACCGGGCCACCATTATTCATTCCATGGGTGTCGTGAGAGGCAACTTGACTTGACGTAAACCCTATACCGACCAATCTAACCAGCGTAGTAGTAGGTTAAAACCTCCTTTTTAAGGAGACTGTTAAAGGCTGTTGATAACGAAAAGGGCTTTGATACTCCAAACCAAACCAAAATATACAAGAACTTGAAAACGTTTAAGTTATAAAACTGTGAATAGCGCTTTGGATAGTAGGCGAAGTAACATCGGTTTCTTTAATCGGTTATCTTAAGGAAGATAGTAAAGCCACGTTGATTTCAGCACGCACAGCCCGGCTCGACCGAGGTGGTACTAACTTTGCACAGAAGATCAACGTAAAATGCGTTCGTGCTGTTGTGTTTCGTTGGTAAGTGCGTGACCGGAGCCACAATGATGCAGAAGCGTCACTAGGCCGCCATACTGTGGGTCACCATGCTGCATTGTTGCATTATCTACATTTGCAATGATTATGGTAACCACCACTGCCGGATTCTGTTTACGCTATCCATCAGGCAGAGTAGAGTAATTCGGCCATTAGGCCATACATAGACAAAAAAAGTATATTTCAGCTCAAACACCACGTTCGTATATTCGTGCAATATAGAGACCTATTTCTGGTCAGAACTTTCAACAATCACAGTTTCTAATTACTAATCTTCCCCTTCGCTCTTTCAACTTTCCAATTTGTGAATGGAATAAGCATCGTCATTTTTAGAAGCTGTATATTTCACTCGCTCGCTTACCATTACTGCAAACAATGGACTGTCTAAATTTGATACCAGTTACGTTTTCATTTTTCATATTTATTTACGGCAAATTAAATTTTAGATGCAATTTAGATTTTCTCAGCAAAGACAAAGCTTAAAAGTACTCTGTGTTATTTTGCAGGTCACGTTTAATCTTAATCGTTGACCTTGTGAATTTAAATATGTTGAAGCACGTGTCCAGTGTAAAGATTAAATTTTGTACTTTAAACGCATTCACCGCGTAACAGTACTTTGAATTTGTTATTTTCCGTACTCGAATAAAAAATCTGTTTAAATAGAAGTTTTAGTTAATGTTTATTTTTATTAATTGGCATAGTATTATTTAGAAACTCATTTTATAAGGGAACTCGGTCATAAATGATTTTGTCTTTAAAGGAATATTGAGTAAGTTTATAGAGGTGATAATTTTATATCTGATGTGCTTTTCTGTTTTAAAAAAGTTTCTACCTATTTGTTAAAATTTTGTCTCCAGCTTCGTTAAGGAGGGATGTGGACGAATTATGTGTATTTCAAATTCTTCCAAAGTTCTTTTGATTTGTTTTATTGCGGGTTCAGAACAGTTAATTTTTCCTAGGGCTACCCCAGTGTGTCATAACTTGAAGTGTACTAGGGTCGCTGCATTTGAACCTGGTGTACAAGCGTCACAGTGGTGGGGGTGTGGACGGGAGAAATCCCAACAAGTGATCAAAATCGCAAAAGGGTAGGAATCAAATCACATTACATCGCATTGCGCTATTCGTTTGCATTAAAATAATTGCGGCGATAGCGATGACATCGAGTAAACTTTGTAGAAATATTGGAATACCCAATGATAATATGGTAGAGATGATGATATGTGTTAGGAACTGGTTTTCGTTATATTTGAACCAGAATGGCCTTAGAGCGGCTTGAAAACATCCAGCGACAAGATTACATAGCCTCAATGTTGTCTCCAGGCTCAAATCAAAGACTTATGGCCTTTACCCTCTCCTGAGAGGAGACCCGAGCCTAGCAGCAGCATTTGTGATTTGTGAGTGAGTTGTTAATGATTTAAATAAAATGAAGTGTGTGTTAATGAGTGAGTGAGTTGTTAATGAGGTAGTTTGAGTTATGGGAAAATGTATTGAATAGTTTTTGTCCCCGAAATCATCCCTAAAGTTGTTAATTATTTTCCATGAGAAAATAACACTTTTTGTTACGCTTTCACGCATAAACGCTGAACCGATCTAATGAAATTTTGCAAATACTTTTATTCCAGGACATAGACTATTAAACTTTGATAACCGATATTCACAAAGCTAGTGCTGATTGTAGGAATAATTTATTCATTTGAGAAATATTATTAAAATTAATTGAATAATTTAATCTGTGAGAACAGTAGACTAGATTTATATTAACAGCTATTATATGTATTTATTTAAATGAAAACGTTATTTTTTATTATATTAATTGTTATTTTTATCCTGTATAAAATTACCATTTAATCTTTAAATAATAATAATACAGAAGGTTAAGTAGTCGTAGTGACCAATTGTACAAAACCTGATTTACTTTTAAAACATTTGAAGAGAAAAATCAGACTTTTCAGCTTATCGATTTTGTATGATGAACAATGATACAAAATTTAAATAAAACCGATTTCAATAACTGGATCAAATTGAAATAGGACCATACGAAAAGCGCCAGACTTCAAATGAAAAATAATCATCAAAATCGGTTCACCCAGCCGAAATGAGGTGATGAAAATCGAGTTTTGAGGTAACCAACATAAAAAACAGTCGAATTGAACCTTCTTCCTTTTTAAAGGCGGTTAAAAGGAGTTATTTAGATTTCAGTTTTTTTGGTACTGCTAAGAAATAACAGTTGTATTAGAAAATTCTTGTGAGAATATAATAGATCCACAATACCCGAAGTACTTTCAAGACACGATGTGAGAAGAGCAAATTTCTTCTCAGTCTTCTGTGATCAAATTGAGTTTTTAAATTCTACAAAATGATATCGTCTGAACTTAAATCTGACTGGTCTTACACAGTATATTTTTCTAACTGATTTTGGCCAACGCGTCCTTTTTGACTTTTACTCCGATATCTGCTGATACGAGGGAAGATGACTCACATAGCCAATTTTCGAAGGCTTCGCAGCAAATTTACAAAGTTAGGATTGCAGCAAAATTCTATCTTGTTAAAAAGGCAAAATAAAATATTTATATCACGAAACGCATTTAGTTTTTAAATTTTAATTTCAAATTTTCAGTTACTGTAGCTAGTAGCCCCATTTCGATAATTATCTTCCTATTGAATAGAGTTTAAGTTTTGTGAAGTTCATGGCAGATAAGACAGTTCTTTGTACAACAGTATTTTTAGCGTGTTTCGTAAACACAAGTCAAATTCGAAAAACTTAGAAGTAGAACATACGTTGAATTTAAGACGAACTTTTTTAGCAAAAGGTGTAGATCCTCGGCCTCTTAGTCAATGTCAGTAAGTGAAAACCACTAAATTATAGAAGATATTTTTATAGAAAACCACATAGGACATTCGTATACATATTCTTTAAGTTATTGAAAAATTTTTCCAACAACTGAAACTTGGTAAAGATTTTTAGATGTTGGTTACTAAATTATACCGATTTCACGAACAATGTAGCTAAAAAATTCAATTCTATAAAGATTGTAACAAATATTTTTGCATATTTTATTAAAAAATAACGTTTACGACAAAATAAAGAATAATAGGACATTTGGCTATAAAGGAACATAAAAAAAATAGAAGTGTAAAACTTGTTACGACATCGAAAGGTCAGCTCTATATTCTGTATGAATAATTATAACTTACGCAGGATATTCGGTTCCGTAGAAGATTCGAGAAAAAAACAATGAAGACTAAAATACTCTCAAACTAAGTAAATTCATATGTTGGCGACTGTGATTCACTCGGGATCGAATACTAAATTAAAATCTAGTTGAAATAAACTGCTTTTGCTTCTAATGTTCTTAGTGGGTCATGGTGCTTAAACTCCTCCAAGGTGATTTAGGCCTTGGTCGTTATCAGTACTCCCGGGGAGACTTGGGGGTAGGGGCATATGACTCTCGCCTGACGCCATATGTATAGAGTGGTGTGAGGTTACAGAAAAAGTGAAGATAAGTCATTAGTCGTAGGCGTAACGTCTTGAGCTTACAGATACTAACTTTATCGTAGCAGAGGAGTTTTAGCTGGTTATCTTCGAATAGGAACTAATAAAGGATATTGTGTCCCGCCTGTCACCAGCGCCACTACAGTGAGAACTCGGCTCAACATGTGCTTGCAAATTGTTCTGTTTGGACCACACACTGCCCCATTGCAGTTACTAGAATGGACGTCACTCTACCAACACCTGTACGATTTGTGTATTTAGCTACTTTATTGCGGTGGCCTCCTTCTGTGTGAATATTATTTTGATAAAGAAGGCGGCAGAAAGAGTTCATTTGGAAGATCTTCACCAAGACACAGCGAACATAGGTTTTCTGGTCATCTGAGACACTGAGACTCAGAGAGATCGACACAAATAAACGCCACAGATGTACTGTATTATCAAGGTGAATTAGGTGAAAACACCAAAAATCCACCACATTATTTCCAGTTTTCAAAATACGTTTAATTTTGAAACACTGCCTCATCACTAGCAGTAGCGTTGAACCAAAATGCATCATGCGCACCGTCTATACACCTGTCTATTCTCACTTTACCAGTTACGAAATGTAGCTAATGTAATTTGAAATTGCTCTTTTTGGAAAGAAGATAATTGTACTATTTCAGAGGAAATTTATTCCTACATGCAACCTATTTCAATTTCCGCAAACTATGGAGTTGTTTCCCATTTTAGTTCGTGGCTTAGAATTCAATGATTTTTGTGCATAGAAATATACATGACTTGAGTAGAGCGTATGTTTGTGGATATGTTTTTATTCATAGAAGTCTAGTTACCAATAGCTGGGCTGCAGGAGACTTGTCCGAAGTTGGCAATGACAATGACAGCAACAAACACGATGAATGCAGCAGTGATTTTGCAGGCCATCTTTGATGAAGTAGCTGTGGAATCGATTAAGGAACTAATGTAATTAAAACAATCTATTTATAATATATCTTATCTGTTAAAAATAGTTTTTTTTCCTCACAATTTTAACTTATTAAAAGATTTTTTTTTTCTAAGTAAACATTCGGAACTACGACTACTAATTGCTAATTATTAGTCATTAAGTATTTCTACAAAACACTTCTCAAGAAAGAGACCAAGATCAAGGGTGATTGTCTGCTTACCCCTAAGTGGACAATGGGACTGGATTTCAACCCATTACTGACAATATATCTGGATTAGATCATATTAAATAACTTTTTGAATGTGTATATTATTATATTATAACTACTGGTAAAGCTATAAATTCAAGCAGAAACTGAATAATACGTAACAACAAAAACATAAATGCACCTACCTGACTTGTAAATCACACAAAACTTGAAGCCATATTTACCATAAATAGGTAAATCACACAAGCACCACACTAGCAAAGCTCATTTCGCTATCATTCACTACCAAAATATGTAGTCATATGTAGCAAATGTAAACAATGTAATAACTATTCACGTACGTAAACTCAAAACGGAAAATTCTCGCCAACGACCGTTCGTAAATGGAACTTGTTTAAATATGTAACCACTTAACTATGGTTGCAGGTTGCGAGGTGGGGCGACACTGCGCGTGCGCTTAAGGGATATCCCAGAAAACGGGTCTGTACTTTTGCGAAAGACGAAAGTTCTAAGTAGGAAGTCGATGACATTACGATGATATTAACATGGATTTTTCACCACTTATCCGAGTTCATTTCAGTAGGTCATAAACAAACCAGCAAACTATTTTTATTAATGCGCATTACAGAGACTGTTTGAGAAATAAGGATATCCACATCGTAGTTACGATATCTACAATAAAAACTGTATATATTTTTATAGTGACAATGATGGGACAATCTAAAGTACAAATTGAATACAATAGGCATTTATAGATAGAGCGACAATTCAGCACGCTAAGTATATCGGTATCTAAGTTATAATATAATCAGCTATATATAGCAAAACATTTGTGTGTATTTCTACAACTTTTCAAAGATAAATACCATCTATTTGATAAAAATATAAATAAGTAATTACCTTCATACAATGTAATGATGATAGATTTCTTTGTTACGTAAAAATAAATTTAATAAATCAACTACAAAACATTTCTGGTGATTCCTATTATACGTCCATGTGAAAGCCATGAATGTGATTTTTTTATATTTAAAATTGTACGTCAAATACCTATGTATGTCTTATAACGACAACTCGCTTATTATTTGATTAAATACCACTCTACTTTTCATTTCACAATATTTTTTTCAACATGACCATATTTTTACATCCTTTTGGATGGACCATTTAGATGAATCATTTTTATCAGCTCAAAGTAGGCCTAGCAGACATCTTTGAATTACTATTTTATGATGGCGTAATTAAATTATTCCAAAAATCTATAGGTTGACGTCAGGACTCGACAAAAACAGAACAAAGAACATTAAGATTATTTTAATAAAAATCAAGAAAACCAGTTTATAATGTCATCACATTTTTAATACTACACAATTTCTTCCGCATAATTTAATGTAATAAAAAACTAGATACTAAAAATTACCAGAAAAATAGTCAAGGTCGAAAAGTCTGCACATGGATTTTATGTAATAGACAAAGTAGACCAAGGTAGACTCTATGACCGTTGGTGAAACGGTTACTTCATTTCTTTCAAGGAAAGTGTGTATCATTGTTGCGTAAAGAGAATCGTGACACGTTTTGTACGTAATTCTATAAATATCGAGAGAGGCTCTTTGTTGATCACTCGAAGCTGTTGAGCAAAAAGATTGAAACAAGTCTAGATTACCGACTATAGCAATTTTATTACATAGAAATAAACAAGACTTGCGTTAGATGTCACCGTTAAGTTTTATGGTTATAAAATACAATATTTAATAGTTATTGTTGCTGGTTTTAAGTCATACTCTTGATATTCCATGAAAATAAGTTACATACATACAGATAAAACATATATGTAATGCGCGTTATAGGAATAAAATTATCTGGGAATGTAGATACAAAACTGTTAAAAATCGTAAACAGCTTATCCATAAGATTCTGATGTATCTGACCGAACTGGCTTGCCTTCAGAGATAGCCCGGGGCGCCTGAATGCTTGTACATGGATGATACTCATTGGGTTATTCAAAAACTGGTTTTCGATATTGACAAAATCCATTTTAATATAATCTTTGTAAATAATTGAATTGACTGTAATTTGCTCATTTAATTCACCATAAGTAAGTATATCATATCCGAGGCAATTCAGTATTTTTATTATTTACGACTACCACTGACAGTTTTAATAAAAAGAGGAAAGTAATGGGTATACAGGTTTCTTATTACTGTAATATCTACAAATAAAATATTTGAAGTCATATTCTACATTAACCAACAACGTTCCGAAATTTTAACTATGTAAGGACATACTATAGCAGAATAACCCACATTTAGGACAAAAGTATTTTACTTCCGCGCTGACGAACAAAAGTCAAATGTAAATAACCTCTAGACTCGGATCGTGTACTAAGTAGTTGATAGTAACAGATTATTACGCTACCGCATTTACATAGCTCCTTAAAACCGGTAGTATTTATGCTGGTTCGTAAGAACGGAGCAATGGAAAATTATACTAGAAAGAAACCGCTCTTGGAATGGGTACTACACCTTTTAGGAAGCGGATCTCGTTATCAGACGATCGGTTTAAATCTCAATTATTGTTAATACAACTTCCTAAACTTAAAATTATGAATTCTCAATCCTGCCGGATACGAAATAGTGTGATTGATGCTCTAACTAAATAAATAAAAAAAAATGTTTCCGCGTATGAAATCATGCTGACAAAATTCTATATTGGTATATAAAATATATGTTGTTATCCAAAATAGGATTAACATTTATAGCTCAATCTATTTATGATTTTTATATCTATGACGTCTGTCGTCAGCTAAATCTTGCTATACAACATGCAGTAGTAATAAGTTAGCGCTTCATTAAAAAAACAAGAATGACTAGAACGAAGTCGTCATCGATATTTGTGTAGATTAATACATAAAAAGCACACTGAAAATAATATAATATTAATTTTATAAATAAAAGTGAAAGTTTGGATATATGGGTGTATATTTGCCACTCAATCATGCTAGAATAGCTGTGCCAGAGTCAACGAAGAGCGGGAATAAAGCTNAATAGCTGTGCTATGATAAAAACTGTCCAATAAAAGTATATAATTGTATATTAATTGATAGAATTTCACACAGAATAAATAAGAAAAATGTATTATTATTGCAGAATAATACAACAGAAGAAGCCATTGAAACAAATCAGGAGAGTACTTACTGTGTGAGTTAGTTAGTTTGTTATGTTGATGCTAGGATGCAAACTGTAGAATGTGCTGAGGAGACCAGAATCTTGAGGTTTTATACTGAATCCTAATAGTCTAATCTAACCAGCCATGTCGGAAACAGCAGGAGACAGTCCATTATCTATATGGATCGGTAATTTGATTTTGCTAATATCTCAGACGTACTATTAGTTAGAGAGGTTATTGCAGATGTGTTTAGGTCGTTAATGTGATAGAGGATTAGCTACACAAATATGCCTATAGTAGCACTATAGGCATATTTGTGTTCATAAAGGTGTCTTATATACCAAATTGATATTATAAAGAGATAAAGTTTGTGTAATTTTTTTGGACCTGGATTTTGAAATTTCTTTCACCAAAAGAAAGCTACACTATTTATGTGTTTTATATGCTACATATTAACCGAAAAATATTAATGGGATTTCCGACATACAAGCGGGTAGAGTTGCGGATAAAAGCTAGTAATTATATGAAGTTGTTCCTTAAACTCCCGCTCAATTTTAAGCTCCCAAAGCAGTCGAAGATTCATCCTGGGAAAGCCATGTCTAAGTGCATTATTGACCGACTCGATTAGAGTGATAGCCCTCATAGAAAACCGGGATAGCAAAATTCTTTCGTTGATTTTCATAGAATTAACGGCCCCATAATTTTTTAATAAAGAAATTCTATCGACATGCAGTCTCTGCTTTTATTGATCACCATTGTCAGTGTGATTTTTGGATTGCAAAATTTTATAAATATAAATTTTTCCCAAAACCTCCAATCCAAGGCGAGAAAAGTCCATGACTGTTGATGGTTAAGATGAAGTTTTCCTTTAGTTGATATCAATATTTTAATCGTCTCCTATGAAAGACATCAAGGTAGAAGACCACAGTCTCTTCAAACTCTTAATAAGCCATAATCACATTCCTTGATAGTTGTCGAAATATCTAGGAAATCCCGTCCCGCGATATTCCATAGCATTGCGCCATTCACTCATCCGTTTTCGTTATTCAATATTGCATTAAAACGTCCTTTTTTAAATTGATCGCATTTCCGAGAAAGGCTTCTGCCTTTCTGGTCAGCCACAAAACAAGCGAAAACTATTTGTGATCTTAAATATTTCGCACCATCTAAAAATAGTTGGGTGCAAAAGAAGTCTCTTGCAAAAGTAAAAGAAGTTTCAGTCCAAAGTCCATTTTACATCTCTCCGAATCTCCTGACCTTCTTCATAATATAACCACGTCTTCTTTGAGGTAATGCTGAATTCTTTGTTGGAGAGCAAATGTTTTTATTACATACGTATTAGTTTCTTAACTCATTTTTAAATTGCACTTTTGCTATAAAGAAATTTTTTCTTTAAGTTTAACTGCAAAAAACGTAGTTTTGGTGTATTAAAATTATTTTCGTAAGCTTAAAGTTTGAGTCTGTTTTATCATATTAATCCAATGGTATACTAAACGTTGTCTTTTGACATGCCTCTCTGAAGATTGCTGGAGTGTAAGACTAACTTTTGATTAAAAAATCTGCTTAACCATCAGGTTTGAAATTTCATTTTTGAGATGATTTTTGTTAAGGTTGAGTGAGTTCCTCCTCTTACTTAACTTAAACCGTTTCATTTTGAAAATTAAAAATAAACTTCATAATAGCACATTTCAATACTAGTTTTTTTTAAATTAGTAAAATATCACTATTAGTTTTATTGTGTTTGTCTGAGATTAATAGACAGCCTAATTAAACGAAAAATTTCGAGCAAAATCCTTTGGAAAAAATACTGACATGATTTTGTACTTGTCTAAAACTGGCAGTAAAATATTACGGCACCCTTCATTCGTGTAGTCTTTCTTATACGTACTTGTGTATTTTTTATATCTATTACATGAAGCAAAAAACTTTGTATCCCTTTTTACGAAAATACAGTTTGGTTTATATGGCGTTACACAGTTAAGGTTTATATGGAGTAGTGCAGAAAGTAAAAAAGTGAATAAAATAAAGTTTGAATTTCGACCACTGGGTGACCACTAGTTTTGTTGATCGGTGTGAAGGCCTGTATATTCGATTATAATGAAGTTATACCTACTACTTTAAAAAAATAGGAACAGAATTTTCTTGAACGAGCTTCAAGAAAATTCTGTTCCTATTTTCCTATATTTCCCGTTCAGAGTATCCGGCTGACTAAATGGTCAGAAAAAGAGCATTAAAAAAAATTAAGAAAGTAAGTGTCATTCGGATTTGAAATATTCTTTTAGTGTTGAAGTGCTCATTGAGAATAGTTTGGAATACATCGTATTTAATTTTAAAATACGGTCGAATATAATATAATAGTACTATTACTTGATCTGTTATCTAAAAATAAATAAATAAAGAAGCTTTAATATTTAGTAGGAATATAACGCATCTTTATCAAAGTGAAAACTTCTTTGGCGCGTTGAGCGCTTTTTAGTTGAACAAAAATCATGGAACTCGCATCATAGTAACCGAAAGCTTTCCGTGAGGTATATTTTTTACTTCCTTTTGTCGAACATTTTATTTTTATCAATCATCTCTATTAAAGCCATCGCCAAAACTTGTGGAGCAGATTGTGTATTAATGTAGCAATGAAATGTTTAAAATAAGGAGTACCCTTTCACCTCACAAATGGACACTCGTTCACATAGAAAATGGTGCGCACCACTCGATTTTACTCATGCTTTCCAACAGGCGGAATCATCTTGGCAGCATAAATTAAAATAATAAATAACAAGCTTTTGTACTTTATCCTGTGGAGTTGTGTCTTCGACAGGCAAGTGTATTCAGTTATCATCATATATAAAACTCTAAGAGCCTCGGGATAGATTAGTAACCATAAACGCGGCTAGTAACGCTCTTAACAGGAATGAGGTGATCCGGTAGAGGCCTAAGGTCATTCATTGACATAACCCACCGGATTAGCAAGCTGAAGTAGCAGTGGACTGGCTGTATTAGCCGCAGAACTGGTAATCGGTGGAGTAGAAGGGTTTTGGAGTGGAGACAGCTTCTCGGCAAAGGTAGTGTAGAACGCCCATAGGCCAGATAGAATGACGACTTGCGCAAGATAGGAAAGGCTATGCCCAGCACTGGACTGCAATAGGCTGATGATGATGAAGAAAGACAAGCTACTAGAATCTTAATGGAGCGCTTAAAACAACTATATAAATTATTATATGCAAATAGTAAGAATCCCCTGTCAAAATATTACACTAAGCATCGGGGTTCAATTGCTCAAATTCATAAAGACTATGAGGCACCCTTGACGCGATGTTTGCATAATGTACAATAGTCGCTTTGTGGAACTGGCAACGTAGATTGTCTATTTCGGGCACAATACTATTTTTCATAAAGAAAGGTTTTTTTCTATGTTCCAACAACGCCTATGAAATTAACTCGCATGACTACGTACCTGTATTAAAAATAAAATAACAAATAAATCCTACTATAAAACTAAAAGAAAATCTTAAAAAACCTGTTGCTAGACTACGTAGAAATTTTTCATTTAATTTATGTAGCCTATTTACTTCTGGTTACCTCCAAACTTCATTTTGAAGATATTACCCGAGAAATCGTTACGATTCTATTGCCTCTTATTCATTTACACATACGAACAAACTATTACTATCTATACCTTTTGACTTCGTTGTCGTCGGGTAAATACAAATGCGTGAAGCAAATCTGTTGTGTAAGCAAAATTTGCTTATATATAAAAAGCTAATATTATCAATTTATGTTTTGTAACGTTAGAACATTAGTAAAATGATTATATGAAGGAATATATAGATATCTAATCTTTGTATGTTTTCATGTGTCATGGTACAAGATACAAAAAGCAAATATAGTGGAATAAATAAAAGACGTTCATAATGGCTGAAATTTTACCAACAGGTGACTTTTATTATCTACCATGTATTTTAAAGGCGTTAAAGATCGAAATAACTCAAATTAACCTGTCAATGCTGACGTTTTTATACTTCTTCTTATTTTATTTTCAATTAAACAGAGGACGACATACCTAATATATAACCTGTAACCTTGGACAAACATTTGCACATGTATATTTAATTTTCGGTTTTGCAACTTGTGAATCAACACACAAATAGCTACAAAGAGCAGTGTGTTAAAAGAAGCGTAAATGATACTACTTGTAAACTTTAACCATAAGAGGTGACACAAGAAAAACCAAAAAATATTCTAAAAAAATAATAGATTAAATCATTATAGTGTGGAGTTATATCTGGATACTTCTGTTTGATTTCGATCTCAATTATTCGTCTTCCTATAAACGACTTGTCTAATTTATTTTTTTCATAAACTATACAGCTTAAAAAGCTATCAAATTTGAGAAGTATTTACTGTATACAGTTTCTGGACACTCGCTACACTACTCATTCATCGAATGAATGTGTTATACCCCTTCGTCTATTCATCGGATGAATATAGACAACTAACAAAATGCAGGGGTACTTGACAACTTGAGAACGGTATGTGAATCACACCAACAGTAGTGCCACAACACACAAGAACGATGGCAGTTGGCGAGCTAACCATTTAAACAATAGAACCATTCGTGCACTCCTATACACTAATAACGGTACACTGAACACACCAATCAAGAAGTTAATACGCTTGATACATGTTCTTCACTAGCGAAGCTTGCTATTTATAGGATTTGTATTGTGCGATCCTTTCCGGATCATGTGAATAAGTCAACAAGTCCATAGTAGGTAGGTGAGAGACAGATACAACCTGTTTAGACTGATATTTATAGATCATCATACGTAGTACGTGGTCGTCTACTAGTGTTTGCTATTGACTTTAATCTTTTCCTGTTCCTAATAAACTATGATAGTCTCGTATGATGTTAAATCACACGCAAGTTTTTAGTTTGTATAGTTTTGATAATTATCTTGTTAGAGGTGATTGTTTGAACTCGATTGCTCAGTTTGGTCAGTTTTGTTACACATAAATGACTTGTTACTACAAAAAAAATAAGAAATAAAAAAATGCCTTGCGTTAAAATAAATGTAATGTCTAAAGTCCACTAGGCATCGAACTTGCTCATTATTATTATTACTTAAGTGAGACTAATTATAATTGGCAAATTGGTTGCTTTTAATACGTCTTAGTCGATCCCTCTGGTGATATGAACGTGTGTGTATAGTGTAAGTGTTGTGGTTAATCATGTAACTACTTCCATTGTAGCGAGTCAGGTTTTGAAGTATGTCGTTATGCCCTAATATCGCCATCGGAAGTGAAAGACACAGCAGTAAAAAATAATGAAAAGGGATTGCAAGCTTTCGGTAAAAATATAATTTAAGGGCTTATTTCTGCCTTCAGCTTGTAATTAATCCGGAAATTATCTGGCGATTGCTGGTAATAAAAAGTAACGTTAATTATATTATGAAGTAGCTTTGCTTGTTTTCGTTTTTTTATATAGAAGTTTACACTTTAGAATTCCGTTATCAATAAATGAATGCTCGATTGTAATTGTTAAATTCAAATTTTATTTTGATTTGTTGATGGCTCTGTGACAGAGTGGGCTTGTCCACTGCTTAGATCCTCTGGGGGATTCATTTGGGATTTTCGTCTACACTGATCCCCTAAGGGATCTTTTAAATGTCATTTGCATTTTGGTCCCCCAAGTAATTAATTTGGATTTTTTTCTTTCATTTTGATCACCTGCTTAAACCGATCTGGGATTTATTTGGCATAGGGCAAACGAGCAGTCGTATCGCCTAATGGTAAGCGATTACCGCCGCTCATGGATACTCGCAACACCAGAGTCGTCACAAGTGCGTTACCGGCCTTTGGGAGATGTGGAGGGGGATAGGCAGAGGGATTGGGATATGGGCCTCCGGCATCCTCACTCAGCCGATGAAACACAGCGCAAGCGCTGTTTCACACCGGTTTTTTGTGAGGCCGTAGTATCACTCCGGTCGAGCCGGCCCATTCGTGCCGAAGCTTTGCTCTTACATGGTAGTTGTCCACACCGATATTCAATCCTGATGGATCCTTGTGGACGGGGCCATAGAGTATGGCCATAATTTTATAATGTCATGAATTTGAGAGAAAAACTGTCATAGTGTGTTTCATATAAAGTTATGGTAGAGGCAGAAAAAAATATTCAGGCACTTAATTGTCCACCTGTATTTTGCCTTTATGCCTGTCAAGCATTTGATTCAATTATGTGTGACAGTAAAATTGTCATCAATTTTCTAAAGCTCCATGAACCTGTAAAATTTCAAGCTTTATAATAGCTTTATAAATGCATCAATCCATCCCTGATATTGGGTATCTAAACCTTATTATAACCAATTTTAACACTTTACAGGCAAATAAAAACCTTCAAAGTTAGTCCATACTTAATCCTCCTTCCATCAGACTTATCCGACAAAGTGCTCATAAGATGTGATAAAATGAGACGTACGCTACTCTAAGTGCCTCGGAAAAAAATTATAGAATGTGTATTTTTCTTCTTCTGTATATATAAAAGGCTCCAATTACTGACTGGCTGGATTATCCACGCAAATCTTAAAAAACTGCACCAATTGCGCTGAAATTTAACATACATATAGCTAATATGATGTAGGCGTGAGCTAAGAAAGAATTTTTCAAAACTCACTCCCTATAGGCACGAAATGGGTGTTCGAAATTTGTATTGAGCACCAAATTGCGTAGTCTTTTCCTTTCGGAACTTTGCGAGGTTAATCTTTTAACGAAATAAGCAAATACTTTATTCAGGGTTTTTTAAAAACCAACCCTTGAAGAGGTAAATGGTTTAACAAGGTCATAAAGATAATATGGGTATCCTTATTAACATTTTTGGTCACTGGTTACGAAAACCATATCGGTTTTAAATTTCAACAAGGCAGACATGAAATATCATGAACTATCATCATCATAAAAATAAATTAGTAGTATGTCCGCGGCATTCTCCACGTTTTTTACAAATAGCAAATGCAAATTCCACCAATGCACAAATGTTCATGAGGTATAAAATAAATAAATAAATTAATAAATTAGTCTCTTTGTGCCATCAGGTAAAAAACCTAAGATCATAACTATGAACCTAAACAATCAAACTAATAAAGATTCATCAACATCAGTCCAGCAGTTTTCTCGTGATGCGCTTTCAAACAAACGACATACAAAGAAGAACGTTCTTCTGTGCACCATATGTTCTTTTCAATCGTTGTTAAGTCACTCAAATCGACTTTACTTTTTGATTTGTTTTGGATTTATTATTTTCTCATGAAGCGAATTCTTAATTTTCTTTTCCATAAACTCGGCTTTCGAACTTTGAAGTTGATTTCCTTTGTATTTTGGATAATCCAGGAAAATGCAGTCAAAAACTGTTAAAATTGTGGTTAATAATTGAATTGTGTTTTCAGTTATGTCTGACGGCAGAAATATTGATTAATTTAGTTAATACTCAACAACAAATACTCAATCTAAGTTAAAAATAAGCCATATTGGGGGCTTTTTTTATGGAATAGAGGGCAAAGTCGGTTTTGCAGATCTCTTATTTGAAATTGGCAACGGTGATTATTCGAACGATGAGGGAAAGAAAGACGAATTCAATTGATTACAAACGGTCTTCCGTTTCAATTTAAACTATTGCAGTTTCCCCTCAAAGCTCGCTTCGCGATGACACTAGACAGGTCTCAAGAACAAACACTCAAATTTGCAGGTATAGATTTAAGGCGAAACTGTTCCTCGTCATGACCAGTTCTACGTAACTTGTTCACGAGTAAGCTCGCCCAATAGTTTAGTGGTTTTGGCACCTGTATTAGTGAAGAATATTATCTATATAGAAGTTTTGTAGCGTTTTTTTATTTAATGTGTTATACATTAATTTATCCACCCAAAATCACATTTAACATGCGCAAAGGCGCGGGCAAATGTTAGTAGAAAGATAATTCCTTCCCACCGACCAAAGACCTTCGAATTGTTCATAGCTTACACCAAAGTAAAAAAAAAAGTTGGACAAACACAAGTTTTACATACACTACATACGTAAAATCTAATAACGGCTCATAATTTTAAAGTACTTTTAGATTAAATTTGTTTTATTTATAAATTGCTATAATTTCATTTCAGTACGGGCTCAAAAAGTTGATTTATATTATGCTCACTCCTGTTTTAAATGTTTAAATAAAAACTCATTCCGTTGTGAAAATGGATGTATTTGCTTAGGCATGGGGCTTATGAGTTACGAGTGAACACTTTACAAAACGTTCCTAAAATAGATTAAAATAGACAGTAACGCAGTAACAGTTTTTATTTTAATAATATATGATTAAATATATAACAAATACAATTCAACAAATTATATTTTAATGTAAATGTATAAATGTAGTAGATATTTAAAGTATTGTTTCACAAAATTATGTCATGTCGAATGGTGTTTTTAAATCGCTGATAAAAAAGTAGGCATTATTGGTCATCATTGGCAATGTGATTTTTTCTTTTAATTTTGCAGAATCTTTGTGACGGTAGTTTCATATGAGAAAAGGTAAATTAAGCTGGTTTCGGTACTTCGTTAGTAATATTCGCTAGTATGAGATTCTTGTCAGTTCCTTCAGCTTTCTTAGGTTCTAAGGCTGCTCTCATTTCCAATGCACAGGTGTCAGTTTCTAACGATTGGTTCTTATCGTTTAGATCAATATCTATTTTGATAGATGTAGCTTCAAGGGCGTTGTAAGTAGCTCTGTGGAAAAAAGTTACACTAAATAAGTGTGAAAATATTGTGGAAATATTCGATATATTCGTATCCGTTTCAGGTTTTGTTTGACGAATTTTTAACTGATCTTTTACATTAATTTCTTTAATCATTGTTTTGAATGTTGATTGTTGTAACAAAAAGTCAATTATTTAGCTAATTGTTGTTAATAAACGCACGGCTGTTTAGCTATGAAAAAGAATTAATGTTATATAACACTTTTACGATACACATTATTAATTTGTTTTCTGCTTCACCAACAAAAAATATCCAATGTGAATCGTATCATAAAAGTAAAGTGGCAAAATAAGTCTACAAGTTATTGTGTGGTTTCGGCTATAAAAGTGGAACTCCATTAGTTTTTGTGAGCGCCATAAACAAGACAAGGGATTGTGTCAAAAGGCGGACAATAGAACGCATGTAGCATTGATGTTGCAAATAAAAACGGGTATTTATTTATAATATCATAATAATGATAGTAAACATTTCGGTAACTGACTCACAACACCCTCTAGTTTCCAACCAAGCATGAAAGATGGATAGACTGATAGAGTATTGAAATAAATATTGGTGAATCATACAATCACTAAGGGCATCGACACCGACACCTCAGCAAAGCATAAGCTACCCCAGTGCACCACCAAGGCATATTATTATAATTATATTAAAACAACACATCATTATAACTTATGAATTTACTAAATCCATTAACCGAAGAAGAAATAGGGTTTGTGAAAACAAAAATATCCCACGCACTTCTTTCATCCAAAGGTTTTTTGTACACTGGGTCCATTTGTTTATAATAAGGTAAATAGCATTATCCTTACTTAGCATCTTAGTGAAAAATGCAAGATTAAGGTTATTGATTGGCTTCAAAGTTTGAGATTTAAGGAAACTGTGAATGTTCTAGCAGCATCATCGTAGTTTACACATTTTACTTGTTTTACTTATTTTCTAAGTTTTTATAATTATGTTAAATTTAGTATATTATAGAATACTCATTTTAGCGTTTTATTACTCTTCCATTAAATTTCACCTATTACAGATACACATCCTCTCAAGCACACTTGCACACATACTCCCACGTACATATACACCCACTTACAGACATAGAGAGGTTCACTTCACACTGTTCTTTTTGTTGTTCTTATTTTCGTTTAATTAACCTTTCTTTCATAAAAAATACTAGTTAAGTTGAAATTTCTGTGTAGAATGGCGCCGTTAGCCGAAATACAGGTTTCTAACCTGGTTTGGCAACGGAGGCTGTCTCATGTTCGGTATAACTTAAACTAGTTTTAAGTTGAACAGATTATTATTTTTGTTTGATTTCGCGCAATAAATGTTATTATTATTAACCAACTGAAATTTAAGCAAATAATAGATATCTTATACCTACCTTTGATAACTACCTTTGTAATGCATTAGCTTTCAACCAGGTAATATTGCGTGCTCACAGGTGAACTTGTCACTAAATCCGACTGTAACCACGACTATCGCGCATGAGATATTTATTAATCGAGGCAATTTCCCTTTCTCAGTAAGAATTATCAAATCAAATATTTTAGTACGTTAGGTTAGTACGTTCATAACTTTTATTTACTAATTATTTTTTTAAGTACCTATTAGTTTCTATATTTAAGATGGAAGCTATGTGCGTAATTACATTTTGCCGATTCATTTTATATTAATTAGATTAGATTAAGCTCCAGAGTCCATTGCTTTAAAAATACGCTGAACATTGCAGCTCACTTGCAACCCACAGTAATTTTTTGAAACACATCAAATAACTTACTTTGCGCAATCTAATTTCTCTTGCAACTGGCGTATCGTTTCTCTCAAGCTTCTGACTTCTTCCTTTAGCCCTATATCTGCTTCATCTGCAGCCAATTCATTTCCTGGCCGATATCCTCTTGTTTCCAACCGAGTTTCTGCTACTTTCAACGAATTTATTTTGTCTGCGAATTGTTCGCCCATAGTTTTCAGTTCAGTTGCTAGTTTGTCCATATTTTCTGCCATCTATAAAACCATTTGAGAAATTGGATAAAACATAATGTAATTTTAACAAAAAAGGATACTTATTAGTAACACAATGAACAGATGGGTAAAAATTTGTGTTATTTATTTCTGGTAAGTTATTATGATTCATATTCTGTGAAATGAAAGCACGGATAAAAATCGTATAAGAATATTTATTACGAGTTTGGCTCGACCAGAGACTCAACCTCGGGTGACAAGTGCCGACCAACGACCTCATAATAAAATCAATGTTTTCCGTTTTATTTTGTTATATTTTTTAATATTTTTATATATTACATTTTTGTTTAATTTATGTATTTAGACAAGTAAAATTCATATTGTTCATTTGATTGTACTTTCTCGAGTTTGAATTATATGCAATAATTTTCGTTACTCAAGTGTCTACCTGGTATTATGTAAAATTCTTACATCGGGTAGATATAGGGATGGGGATATATTTTTTTATTTTTTTATGGAATATGTGGGCAAACTAGCAGATGTATCGCCTGATGGTAAGCGATTACCGCCGCCCATGGACACCCGTAACACCAGAGGCGTCACAAGTGCGTTACCGGCTTTGGGATATGGCGAGGGGGATGAGGGGAAGGGTGGGACTATGGGTCTCCTGTATCCTCACTCACTCGGTGAAACACAGCGCAGGCACTGTTTCACACCGGTTTTCTATGAGGCTGTGGTATCGCCTTGGTCGAGCCGGCCCATGCATGCCGAAGCGTGGCTCTCGTACGGTGTAAATACTTACACGGATATGGGGTGAACTCTAAAGGGTCGCAACGCACTATCTCTTGAGTTTGAAATGACTACAGGTAGTGATAGTCGCTGACGATCAGGTGATGTTTCTGCTCTTTTGCTCTACCATAACAATACTTTCAAATAATAAATGTTAAGGAATATATTATTAATTGTACTAAAGATTAGCGTTCTATACCTTCATCTTCTGCCATTGCAATTCATTTCTAGCTCTCTGTGTTTCATAGATGCGCCTACGCAGCATATAATTTGTGACGTCAGTCTGAGCTCTAAGCGCGTTTCTGGCACGACCCCTAGCTACAAACAGGGACTCGCGAAGGCGAAGCGTATCTTGAAGTTCTGACACCGCCATATTTTTGGTTGCCTCACATTTCTCAAGCCATTGTTGGTATGTCAACATCCTGAATCAAATTATTATATTTTAAATTTAATGGTTTTCTATAGATATCAGAGCTATTATTCATTGCGTTTCACAGCTTAGTCGGCGATAATTTCATTTTACAGTGACTTTATGCGGTCGTTCATTTGAATCAAATGAAACTAGCATTACTAAGAATACTACTTAATAAAAACGCATAATTATAAGAAAATCTTAAAATAAATATTTCGGTTCAAGTTTCAAGATAAGAAATGGTATTTTAAAAATTGATGTTGTCTTAACTTAAACTCTGGTGGTCTATTAATATTTTTGATTTATAATTATAGTTTTAAAGTAAAGCTCAGTCCTCTACATATCATCAAAGAATATATTAACTGTCGATTTTTTTGATCTGAACTGGAGATGGCTGGAGCTAGTTCAAACCAACTAGCTATAACAAACATGGATAATATCACGGACTTATATAGAACTAGCTGAATCCCGCGGAATTATCCGAGTTACAACAACAACAGTGGAAAACGCTGCGGGGCAAAGCTCCTCTAAAAAAGCCTACGATACTCCTTATATCATCAGCTATCTGCCAGTGAAAGTCCTGTCAAAATCCGTCTAGTCGTTCGAGAGATTAAGCAGTAACAAACAGACATAAAAAAATATTTTTTTTTACAAAAATGTTATTTTGGTGTATGTAGCGTGTAACCTATGAATTTAGTACAAATCCATTATTTTAACATTACAAACAGACACTCCCATTTTATTTATTTGTATTGATAAGTATCATGTTTAGTTCACCGATAAAGTTAAGCACATCAAAAACAATGACGTCATTAATCATTTAACAAGTTCCAGATGTCGTAATATATCGAATAAAGGATCTCGATTGAGTTAATGTTGAATGGACTGTATAAAGTCCATTCGATAAGAGAAAAGCTAGTTGCTTTTTAGAGATCGCAAACAACGACAAGACTGCATGATATTTCTAAATTAGAATTTTGCGTGATTCCCTAATGCTTCATTTATTGCGTTCAGTAAAAAGTACCTATGGTAAACGGGATTAAATCATCGATCAAGAATATATTGGATTTCCCATTAGCACTTAGAGGGGCTGGAGGAAAAGCATTAAATTGAAACGTTCTTTTTGTTTAAAAATTGCATGTTTAGCTACTATATACTACGGTTCTTCATTACATTCTGAACATACAATATTCAGTACATTTAAAGAATTTATTTATTGCTATGATTGTGTGAACAACATCTATGATAATGCACACGTAATTATTAAGTCTTATACGAAATACAAAATTGCCTATCTTCTTTTGATTTTTATATGTTTTTTTAAGATTTTCTAGAGAAAAATAAAGGGAGTCGGTTAATGAAATGTTTCATACCAACTTATTTTCAGTTTCTGAATTCTACTATCTATTTGATGATAAAATAAAAAACTTAATTTAGGGCCTGCTGTTGCAGTATATTTTAATAAGGCCACAAGGATGTTCTAGAGAGAAGCTTTTAAGTCGCAGGTGCAACCATCTCCTACAGAGCATCGTTACTTTAAACTAACAAATTTAATTGTTTAAAAGTTTAGATATTTTTAAGAGCCTTGAATATATTTACAACATTTCATATTTAAAAGCAGTATTCATAAATTTCTACGGAATGAGAATATTTATATCTAATAACCGGTAGTAACTAAACGCAAATAAAAAAATAATGCCAGGTGCTCATTTTTTCGATCGCATTGGAAATTTAGTCTTATTTTTTTTTTGTTTTAATTTAAATTTGTCTTCAAATGTCACCTAGAAACGATTTGGTAGCTATGACTATACGCCTACCTAATTGAAACCACGAGCAGAACCCAAGAATGGTGGTCACAATACTCATTGCAAATCCAGACAGTGCAACAATGCAGCATGGTGACCCATTCATCCTCATCATCATCTACATTTCTACCGTAGAGCAAAAGACCAGTCCATATTATCATATGTAGATGATTTTTGTTAAAATGCCTTCGTACCTAGCTGGAGTTTTTAAGGAATCAGTTTTATATGTTATATTGGCGCTCTCTTTACTCAAGTTGAGCATATCTTTATCAATTTGGAGGGCTTCATTTTTATCATTTAAGTCCAGTTGGAGCTTAAATTTGACGACTTCTAATTTGTTTATCTTCTCCCAAGCGGACTGACATCGATCAATCAAAAGTTTCTTGTTACTTTCGGTTACGCAGAGTTCCTGTTGACATGTTAATTATAATCTTTTAGTTCGGAAATTAACACAGTAACACACACATGTATAACGTATGTATATAAAACACAGTAAAGATTTTTTCTTTTATTAACTTCAAGCGCTGAAGCTAGAAATATATTTTTAACAAATTGCGAGACCTATTTTGTTGGGAAAGCCTCTTTTTTGAATTATTGCTATTGTACAGTAAATAGTTAACATAATAACATTAAGCTTCAATTAGTAAACTCTTAAGGCTTATAAAGTCAGTTGCTTCATGTTTTCCGCAAGACAGTATCTTTTTAACTTTTCGAAAGAGAATTAAACATTGAATTTGGTACAATAGAATATTCTAACCTTTTTCAACTCAGTATCAGCAAGATCATACGTTAACTCAGTGCTTCTTCTTCCATCTCTGTTAGACAGACATTCCGAAGTCACAAGTAGAGGTAAGTTTAGTTGTTCCAATTCTCTTTCGGTGGAGGCTTTCTCATCCTTCAAGCTGGTCATTTCACGGTCCAGCAGATCCATGAGTTCCTGCAGAGTAGACCTCCATTGCTCAATTTCATAGACTCTGCAAGAAAACATAAACATTAGGAAACTTCCTAGATTTATTTCAGATGGTTAGGAACTTTAAAACTGAAAGCAACAATCACATTGAAAACCCATACTTGAGAAATACAAATGTTTTCGTCGTCTGTAAATCGAATCGTATCTGAACTTGAAGTGGTGACCGATTTAGTGCTGGAATTGCACTGCAGTGCCGTCAAAATCTACAAGGAAAAGCTACTACTTACTGCATAAAATAAACTTTATTATGGAAAACTAACATTGCAATTAAACACATCATAATCTCAAATTCTACATTGGCAAATTTACCGTCTCTACATCGATTCCTGTTTATAAACTAAGTACAATGCGACTCAGAAATAGGAACGCCAATGACTTCTACCTGTACAATTTCCCTTGAAAAAACATTATTAAACATTATTGATACACAAAATCAGTTTTTGTTGCAAACACCGTACTTTTCATGGGACATTTGACAGTTAGAGGTCATTGATGTTCCTATTCCTATTTGAGTTGCACTGTAAGTTGCATTTATCCCTCTATTGTTTGCCATTAAAATATTAATTATTTTTGGAATTAGAATTTACCTGGATCTAAGACGGTTATTGTTGTGATAGCCGTCCCACTCGGTTTTGATGCGAGTTTCATTGCGAAGTTGATACGCACTATAGCGTAGATCAAAAGCGTCAGCCCTTCGGGTGTCAGAGGTTACCTGTTGTACAAAATATAGGTTTTGTAACATAATACAGGTCATATTTGAAGATAGTCTGTGTTAGAGATAGATTGTTCAATGTTGAAATAGGTTCTTACCTATTTCAACATTTAACAATCTATCTCTACCGAAGACTACCTTCATACTCGTTCATAGATCGTACATAGATCGTTCATACTAATTTATAGCTTTTTTTAAGGAATAAATACATTTTATAATGATAGTCTTAGCTACAAAGGAAAGTTCAGTGGTAGAATATGATTGATGAATTTATTGATTATTTATTAAAGGAAAAATAATATTTAATCTAAAATTGGCAAAGTTTAAACCTCACTCTCATTTAACGCAATCCCTAACAACGCATTAGCCCAATTGTAGTTCAAAAAATATAATAATAGAATAAAATTTTAACCAAAATTTAGTTTTCCCCAAATCTATAAAACTTAAAATAATTTAATCAACGAATTATCAATGACTCAGAAAACTAAACAATAAATTTTCTATTTAGAATTTAACTTAATAAAAATGACAGACGGACAACAAAATGAGCCTATAAAGGTTCCGTTTTATCCTTTGTAGATACCGAACCCTAAAAACTGTTTTCACGAAAAGTCTTGAAAAGTAAAATACATCGTTTGTATTCATAGCGACCTGTCAAAACACTGCTTTTTAGAAAATAAAGTGCAAAAAATATAACTATCACAATGAGCTCGACTTTCATAGATATTATTTTTTCAGCAGTGGTATCTTTATATTAGCGCTCCGAGTGCAAGAGCCCGCGCGGTGAGACCCTGGAGGCAAGAGTCTAGCCGTTTGAAGAAAGCTTTTTTAAGTAAGTCTTCTAAAAGAAGAAATATAATATCTTTATTGCCTTTTAAATGAAAAATTTTGATGTAGCTATTATTTTGTGTTTAAGTTAAAAAATAAACTACTACATGTTTTGTTTTTGGATTTATAAATTATAATATTTTGCTTGGAGCCGAAATATTTAAAAATGTCTAGTCTAAACGTCGAGATTATACGATTAGTTGCCGACTTTTTTCATAAAGAAAATTGTATAAGGGAACATTACAGTTCATTATTTTAATACAGAACTATTTTAATATTATAAACTATAGAAGAATATTAAGTTATAAGAGAGATAATTATTTCTCGTTATTGTTAATATTTATCGCAGCTGCGCCACCACTTTTTAAGTAACTACACTTGCCAAGAAAATCTATTCATTTAACTATACTGAGTAGTAAGAAGGTAAGCAGATAGGGGCCTGTTACGTCACTCTGTCATGGCGTTATAACTTCCCCTAAGTTTGACAACAGGAAATTGTGAAGAAATGGATGACGTCTACGAGTAATCGGTCATCGGACTCCGCCTACAAAATGGTTTTCGAACGAAAACATTTGTATTTCGGTCGCGTATATAAAGTGGACGCCTGAACAAAGTTCAATAGCACGATGCATTTTCGCGTGATGCAGTTAGAGTTTAGAATATGTATTCATGTAAGTCAACCAAGTAAAATCTATTCAGATTGCAGCATTATTATACTAGTATTTAAAGTTATATATTTTCTTAACTTTTAACGACTAGCTTAGAAAGATTAGGCCAGATCTTCAGCTTCTTATAGAACCCCTTAAGTGATGACGTGCAAGAAAGTTATTACGATTAAAGATGTCAGTCTCAAAATGTTTGTTCAATAGGTCCTACGAAAAGTAGGCGTAAGCGTTACTGAAATTTATTCAAATATTTTAAGTTCGCAAGTAACTGTCGAACAAGCACCAAAACGCTGAACCGATGTGGATGGAAATTACAATGGCAAGAAGGACATAGGCTACTGTTTATCGTGATATCTTATATACAGCCGATTGGAGAAGCGGGAAAAACAAGTAGGCTATAAATATAAATATATTGATCAAACCCCAAAATATTTAAATGAATTTTTCAAGCAAAACCTGCAAGTACAATGAAATCGGTTACTTGGATAAAGGTAGTTCAAAATATTTTATCAGTTGCACAAATTGTGTTTATGTATATTCAATAGAACTAGCTGCTCCCCGCAGTGTTGAGCTCGGTTATTGTTGTATCTTTACGTATCCAACTCTGAGTAAAACCGCGGGGCGCAGCTACTTTGAATTGAAAGTAGCCTAAGTTACACTTGTCAGAATCGGTCTAGCCATTCCAGAGATTAGCCGGAAGAAAGAAACAGACAGACAAAAATGTTTAAAATACACTTTCATATGCATTTAGTAATCTTATTTTGGGAATAAATGGCTTTATTATTATTATTATGCATTTAGTGAACTGTTTATTGCAAATCACAAATGACAAATTCAATTTTTAAAGGAAGAAACCAACAAGTATTCGCGCTGCATATTTCCTCCAGCAGTGGAAGCAGTGAAGTAGTTGTAGATTGTAATACATTTCTGGGCTTCGGAGCTTCGGGGCTTCGGTATATGGCAGCCACTCACATCACCACTGATCGAACTTGAGGTTCAAACGTCGTCTATATCCAATACTCTGTCTGGTTAGTTCAGTATAATTAAAAAGTAATAGAATTTTCACAGAGGACTGCTTCTTCAATCACCATTTACTGAATGAGTTAACGCAAAGTTGAAACTTTTTACCGACGAAATGAAGCCAAAAGGAAGGATTTTTGTCAGTCTATGTATGTTGTGACAAAATCAGTTCAGTAGTGTACTGAACTGATTTTAACGAATGAAGTGTCAAAGATACGCAATAATGGCCCGGATGACATAGGCTATACAATTATTTTTCTAAAGTTTCTGGATATAGTTTTTTTTATTTTTTCTTGTGGTTCAAGAGGCTCATTATGTTCTCTACGGCGTTACTATACACAATGTACATTTCTGAACAATCAATCAATCTTTGGATATTTCATAAGAAATACGNTCAGTTATCTAGGATCCATAGTACAAGCTTTGCTTAGTTTGGGACTAGATGGCGTTGTGTGTTAAAATGTCTGAACATATTTATTTATTATTATTTATTTATTCATAGTTTATTTATATGTGATGAATAGTATTAGAGATCACGTAGCAACTGGTCAAATGTCAACTAAATTGTAAGTTTTATTTTATTTCTATGACTGATTTCTTTTGGATTGTAAACAATAGTTCAAAATATATGTATCAACTAATCCCCGTCCACTGCTGAACGAAGAGTTCCCCCCAAGGAGCGCCACCCATCCCGGTATACTACCTTATGTTTTATGTTGCCTATTATCAATACATTATAACTAGCTGGTGTCCTTGACTTCACCCGCGTGAATGTCAGGTATCGTGGTAAAAAGTAACCTATGCCCTTCTTCAAGATTCAAAGTATCTCCATGTCAATTTTCATTGAAATCGGTGTAGAGATTTAGCCGTTAAAGCGTAACAGATGGGGTTTCGAGATTTTCGAGTTGATAATATTAGTATGGATTAGGTTTTTTATGTGTTGTTTAAAATTAAAACTCTGTTCTTCTTCTGTATCATGATTATCACCATATACCTGTTGCAGGCCAATGCCTGACATAGGCCTCTCCCAAGACACACCACAGAACTTGGTCTGCTAAAGATTATATTATCTAAATATAATATGATATCCTTAGCATTTAATATTTTATGCCATAGAATTGTACAAACCGTTAAATACTTGCCTTCCAAAATGAAATTAAAAAACAATAGCATTACAAGAGACAATACTTTCATGTATTTATCGTTAGTTTTCTTTTTACGAAAATACAACATGAAAATAATGAAACATACAAACCACTCGCTCTGCGGTCCGAAATAAAATTTAAACTTACGAGTAATTTACGACTCCGGCCCGGCTCGAGAGCACGGGCACAGAGGTACATTTCACTACTCTGTGCAATTTGAACCAAACATGTTCTAACTTATCATGCATTAGAACTCGAATAAATTAGTACAAGACTCTCTTATCTATTTGTCTAACAAGAAGAGTATAGAAACTCTAACTCTTCTACGTAAAAAAATATCAAAAACCTTGTTCTAACTTGTCATACATTAGGACTAATTAAGAATGTAAATCCCGTACACCAGGATCAATAGCAGTGACCCACAAATACACCGAGCTATGACACTCGGAAAGTCCCAGGAAAAATTAAACTGTCTTGGAATCCGCAACCAAATCATTCAGATGAAAAACTGGAGGAGTTAGAAATATAATATGTCAACTTCTCTCTTTAACAAAACATGAGACAAAATGAAGTCAAAATTGGCTTCCTACCTTTTCAAACCGAAAAGAACCACCGTCCGAAAAGAGCCAATTAAATTTCTATAGTATATAGAATGTTTGGAAGAATCGCCTAAACACGTAGTATATCATTAGCATTATGTAACGTTCCATGTACCAAACACAACATTATAAGAGGCTCCCACAAGATGAGCTGACTGTTCACAGCTAGTATCAGGTGTTGAGCATTATATTATTATTCATACAATAGGACTCAAATAAATTGGTATAAGACTAACCTGTTTAACTAACAAGTAAAACTTTAAGAACTATTATTACTACCTAACTATTATAGCCAGACTACGAAAAACTTTTAATAAAATTAACATAGCCCGTGCTACTCGGGTTATTAATACGAACCTATTGATACCTTATTTATTAAAATTAGTTCAGTAGTTAAGGCGCTACTGTGATACAAACATTCATAGACTGCCAAAACTTTTGCCATTCCTTTCGGGTAAAAAAAGCTGAAATTTTACATGTCACCGTCGAGAATTACCTGTTTAAAGTAAATAGTAACTGTATCTACATCAATAACTTTTTTTAAACGACATTATAAAAGACAAATGTGTTTGAAATCTTCTTATAGTGCAAGTTCAACCTGTGTCAGTTAGTAAAGAGTTTTTCTGTTGAAGTTCAGCTTTCGTTTTAAGCACCTTAATTACACGATACTACTTATACTAGATAACACCGCTATATTTTCATTTAATCTGGCTAATAATATAGTTATTTTAAAAAATATCTTTAAACATATTCATATAGTTTGTTAAAATATCGAGGTACTTTATCATAGATATGTGTAATTTAGAATTCGTTCATATTCGCTGTGTGCGCAGTGACAGCGCATCTAGTGATCACAATTATTGTGGACTTGAGATCATCACCAAAACAAATGAAAAATGATTGTAACTCTATCGCGAGGTATAGTGAATCAGAATATATACAGAAATCTCATTCTAGGTTGAATTGCTTAACTGTGCTGTGCAGCAGATATTCATTTATTCCATTGCTTCAATTTTGATTTTGATTTTGGAAACGAATAAAACTCGTACTAACCGTTTTTCCCATTGTTTTTTCAGTTTGTAACACAACACATACTGCGAATATAACGTATTAACTCAAAATAATATGTAATTCTATGAAAATATAGCAATTTGACACGTGAATTCCACAATTAGTTCATATCTCAAATTTTCGTAATCCTTTTTATAGATTGTGAACGCGTAACTGTTCATCAACACTATAGCATATGCATAAAATGTACCTAGATTAATCATCATACGTCTTGCAGCTCTGAGGTTACCGAAATGCACATTATAAGAATGATAAATTACTATTAGTGAACTTCTCTTTCATCCGTCTCGTTAAGCGTCGTCCGGAGGTTTGTTAATATTTTAACTTTGAAACTTTATACTCGTGAAATGGCACCCAAGTGTGGAGTTCCCTTTTAACAATTAAACCCGTTCACACTGTCAGGCTGGAGATTAATGAACTATTCATGTTACTGCACATACGATGAAAATATTAGACTCATATCATCACTTTCATCTAGAATTTTTACTATTTTATGTTGAATAAAAAAGAGTTTCTTTTTAATTTAAATATTTTAGAAGAGAATAGAATAGAATAGAATACACTTTATTGTACAACAGATATAACAGTTTACATAAATATATAGTTTACATAATACATCAATTGAATCACCGTGTACAAATGGCGGCCTTATCGCTAAAAAGCTATTTCTTCCAGGCAACCTTAGAATGGGAAAAAAGAAATATTGTAAAAAAAAACAAACACGAATCTAAAAAAAAACAAATACGAATATTTTATTGCTTATTAAGTGATTTTAAATGTATTTTATTTAAAATCTTAAAGTAAATGAGGGAAGTGGAAATCTCCTCTGAGTTTTTTTTTTATTCCCATATTAATAAGAAAGATTAATAAGAAATAAAATTATTCCACTTATAAATGATCAATCGAGGCTAAACAAGAACCATTTCAAACAACGATTCGCACGGTCCGAGTTAATCAATGGCAGTATAAGAACTTTTGCAATAAGCCCTAAAACGTAGAAAGGAAATTGGTTTACAAAAAAATTAACCTTGTATACTAACTTTTTAATATCATAAAGATAAAATTCGGGTCACAGTGCTATTTTTAAAGACGAATTGCTATTGAAATATTTTTCTTTTACTCGCTACGCTTGTCTTATGACACGAATCGTTTCTGAGTTTTCACTCTTTGTATTGTTAATAGATTCGCGAAAAATTCGTAAAAGTTAGAATTGAAATTTTGTAATTTAAATTTGAAGTTTTGTGTACGAACTTGACTCACCTTGCTGAGGGGCAGCCGTGTTTTTATTTATTGACTTCGAAGTCTTCCTTGGCAGTTCTCTATCGCATTTATCATGGAGAGTGTTCTGAAGAGCTCTTCCAACTGGTCCCCCTCTCCCTTCCTCTACAGGTTATACCGTGGAAGAGCCACGCTTCGGCATGAATAGGCCAGCTCGACTGGAGTGATACCACGGCCTCACTAAAAACTGGTGTGAAACAGCGCTTGCGCATTGTTTCATCGAGTGAGTTAGGAAACTGGAGGCCCAACCCCAACCCCTCCACCTTAGCACCCTCCCCATCCCCCAAAGGCCAGCAACGTACTTGTGACGCCTCTGGTGTTACGGGTGTCCATGGGCGGTGGTAATCGTTTACCATCAGGCGATACGTCTGTTCGTTTGCCCCTTATGTCATAAAAGAAGGTACACCCGTACTGGCTTTGAGACTCTCTCGTAGTTCTTCTCGTAGACCCCCTAGGGGTCTCGGGGTAACCTTTCCAGGTTTAAAACCTGTCAATGTGGTCTCAGCGCCGCCTGCAACTACAGGTGGGTCAATGGGGTGGGCCCAATGGGCTGATTAGTATTTCCGGGGTGTTGGTGGGATGGGTGTATCCAACGGAGTCGTGTCTTCGTGCGTAGGCCCCACAGGGTGAACGACCTGCTAGTAACGCCCGAGTCTAGTCCGGTATAGTGACCTGTGCTTGGCGAGGTCGAGCTCCTAGGGGTATGGACCCTGAGGAGCGCCCGTCAGACAAACGTTTTCGTACTTATCGTTTTCTACCAACGTACGTGTTATCTCCCACTGTGATCCTAGGTCCTTTAAGCGGAGCGTGAAAAAGCATCAGCAGGCCGCCATAGTGTGGGTGACCATACTGTAATGTCCATGTTCGCATTGAGGATGGTGACCACCACTCTTGGATTCTGTTCATGCTTTCCATCAGGCAGGGCAGAGAACAGCGAATAGCTAACACATATGAAAAAAGAAGGTCTTATTAGCGGTTAGTGATCTTGACTGCTAAGCCACAGGGCACGGGTTATAATCGTTCCGTGATGAGCACTATAATTTGTTATGTGTCTAGGTGTGTAATTCATCAATACATATGCATGTACTAATCAATATATTACTATAAACATGTTAATCAACACAACAACAAAGTACTGGCTGTAGCTAGTTTGGGATCAGACAGTCGTGTGCGATCTGTGAGGATATTATTATTATTATTTTGACCATAATCCGGGGTCACTTGACGATCGATGACCATATTACAACGAACTACACTAAATTGCAATTAAAAGAAATTTCTTTTGAATTGTTAAATAAATGGGGTGACGTATATTATGTTTATGTTACAACAATGCCATTCTTGCAAGGCTATAATTTCATTTTATTCATTAAAGTATGTTTTACATTTTTTTTGAAATATTGATTGCATTAAATATAAAAATATTTCGTGTTACTCTCAACTCTTTGAAAGGCAATGTTCGATTTTAGAAAATATGATAGGTATGTAGTATGTATGTATGTAGATCGTAAAGTATTTTTCATGCTCCCATCGTAATTTTCGTTTGATTACTTTGATAATTTATATGGAAAACGATGTTTGAGGGGCAGCTACACTGGTTTTCTATAACAATTTAATACGTCTATCCTACTAAAAAAAATACACACATCATATTATCTACCGAAAACAACAGCAAACAACATGTTCCAATCTTCACAGGAGAACTAAATCTGTTACGGTGTTTACAGGCGTCCGACGTTATCACTTATTCTTACTTTTCACTATCAAAAAACTTTGAGGTCGGCCTCTTGTAGCCGAAACGCCTTCGTGCGTAACAATAAATCTACTAAGCATTTCCTCGCTGAAGCATTCTGGCATGGTGCCAATAGTTATATTACACAAAGTCGAGGTTAAGCTATTAATATTGATCGATACTACTACGTCTTTGTTTGGCTTGCATAGGATCTGTATAATGTCAAAGGATTTTCCATAAGCCTATAGGAAACTAAACGCTTTAGACGATAAGCAACGTCAGGTTCTGTAGTCAAAACCTGTGAGTTTCTGTAAAGTTTACTTGAATCCTATATGTTATTAATATTATAGTTGTATGTTGCCATTGCAGTGACATCACATTCAATTTTTTAGTTTTATCCTGATAGAACTTATTGAACATTTAGATCTTTATAAAACACTGTATCGTATACAGTACCTACTGGTGCAATACCTAATGAAGTATTATGTGGATATTGGTTATATAATAATACACAGCTGGTAAGAAAATAACGAAAAAAATTAAGTTGAGTAATCATTGAAAGTAATGTAAGCTTACATGTTTTACCTTTGTAGATATATAAGCTTAATTCTCGGTATGTGCTAAGTTACATATACCATCAATGTAGTATATAAAAATCTGGATTAGCTAGTTTGAGTTCTTATAGCTTATTTAACACTCTACGTAATATGTACTAACGGTTGTGTTATTGTAATAAATACTACCTACTTTTTTTGTGCAGTAATGTTGCTAAACGTGCATTACATGAATCGAGATAGGGTTATTTTGACCTTGTGTTATAGTGTTTTGTGTTATATTTTTTTTTCATAAACTAGACTTTAGTAAACATGGTTACAGTGTATTTATACAATAGCAACCATAATTTTTAAAGTGTTTTACAGACTTGTTAAGGACACTGGTTTCGTCATTCAATTATTTTTTTAGCTTTCTGTACTTCTCTACATGAATTTTAACTATGCCAAATTTCATACTCCTTCGTTTGCATATTTTATAGGAAAAGGGGAACGATTATTTCACGTATTTATTTATAGATTAAAGTATCTGGAGGGTACAGTGTGTCAACGTATCACACTCTGTCCCTTGTTAGCTCAACCTTTGAAATCAATTTGCCCTCGGGTTGTAGAAGTCCAATGCCAGTCGCTGCGAGGAAAAACTGACACTCAGGTAAAACCGGTTAAACTAAAGGCTAGGAGGATCAAGATGAAGTCTATCTCCATCTCAAGATTCTTCAAGTAATTTAACGGATTTTCAAGCACACTTGTGGTGGACTCGATGTAATGAGTCTATAAATAATTGGTGAGTCTAACAATAAAGTTTAAATTATCACTTAATTTTTTTGGAAGCCCGATTAGTCCCCCAAAATATTTACAGTCTTAAAATTTCATATCCCGGCTACTTGTCTCGTCAGACATGAACATTAGAAGTAATTGCTCTCAGAATTAAGGCTGAACATTACATCTTAAAGTAAATGCTACCTGAGAACATATTCCTAAATTTTGGTCTCAGTATTACATAGAGAATAATTTATGACAATGAAAATTGTGTCGAAGATGTTTGTATTATCATAAAATCAATATTCCGTTTTCACATTTGAATACAATCGTGTTCTATACACATGGTGTCTATCATATGCTTTTATTTCACCTTTCATTTCTCTTCAAACAAGAATAAACGCACAGAAAATGACATTTCATTATTACGCTCTCCTATTCCATTTTCAATAAGGATTACATGAATATTTTTTTTATTTTCTTTCAATATACGTTTATTCGTGAATCATTCAAATTGATATAATCCAAACAGACTATGTAGGGCAAATATGCCTGTTTGTTTGTTTTTCTTTAGGTATACATAAATACTAAGCCTGATGGAAAGCCAGAGTAGAATCCAAGAGTGACAGTCACTATCCTCATTATGAATGCGAGTGATCATGAATCATGGGGACCCACACTATCCACTTCAAGGACCCGGTATCATGGAGGGAGGGAAATACGTGACAGAAAGGAAGAGGCGAACTGTTTTACCAAATGGATTTTTTATTATCCGTTTATACAAAATGTATTCTTTACGGCGCTAAAACAAACATAATTTATATTTAAGCCTCAGTTTAAGTACATCAAGGGTGACATAAAATTTTACAAAAGCGTTCGATTGAGCTCCGCGTAATGTAGTAGGAACACAATGGGCATACAAATATTTGCTCTTTGTTGAATATGGGCACAGTGGCAGTCACACCAGATTAGTATACGGACATAAATCGTTTCTATTTCAGTAAATATTGTATCGAGATTTATATTACTCTGTCTATATCACTTATTTTTCCACGTATTTATCCTGATTAGCTGACATTTATAGCAGCTCACTAACTCAATAATATTTATACGCAATAAGTAACTTTATTGCCGTTTTAATAGAGATAGTTAGATACATAGTTACAAACTAAATATATTTAGAAAACTGAGTTGTGCATTAAAGTTAAAGTCGGCTATAACGGAGGAGAGAAGATTTGAAAGCATGAGGGTTTCGTGAAAGATATTCTAACTGTGAGCACACGGTACTATGGATTGCGATTATATTTGCTGTTAGTGTTGGGGTCTTGGTTACCTCTTTCCGACAGCATAATAATGAGACATTATGGCTGAAAACATAAATTTTTCATTAGCTGTTCTAATATAATCTATAATGAATAGTTTATTTCTAAAAACAATCCCAAATAACAAA
The DNA here is from genome assembly GCA_003709505.1 of Hyphantria cunea. NCBI lineage: Eukaryota > Metazoa > Arthropoda > Insecta > Lepidoptera > Erebidae > Hyphantria > Hyphantria cunea. The sequence goes on along the minus strand of PKRV01000823.1, from coordinate 449,745 downwards.
TCTATGCTTTATTTTTAATAGTAACACCTTTTTCAAAACGAATACATGGCGGTGAGTTGAGGTTACCTTTCAGAAGTAGACGGAAGGCTTTGTTTGATGCAAAAGTTTACCGACTACATAAACCCCAAAGAGATAAGAAGTTCAAACATCTATAAGCTAGTTTTTCAAGTCCCATTCTAGTGTCAGATTCTACCAATAATAAACCGTCGTCCGCATACGCGTTTAAGGTTCATACTGCTGTTACAAGGAATCCTGAGGACACTCCATCCAAAGCGCCTTCGACACAGAATGATGCCCAAGCCTCAATTTAGTTGTGCTTTGTGAGAGGTACGAAGAGATATGTTGTAGCTATGTAATCTTGCCGTTGGATGTTTTTAAACCGCCCAAAGGCCTCCAACTGACCGAGTTATCGTTGCTTACCCTCGGTGATTGTTTTAATCACCGAGTGCAACTGGTTTATGAGCGTCTTTTCCTTCTTTGTAATATCTACACATAACATCTTTGTAATTGACAACCTGTGATGAATTACTGTAAGTTTCATCAGTGCTGTTAATAAATGTACAGATTTCTTTTATTGAGTCCTTTTTTGCATAATTCCAAGATGGTTTTTATTTATTAAAATTATTTTTGGTCAATTATTAATAATGTCATTTTACGTTGTTGTGTACAAAAATAATAATGGACATGAAAATTGGAAATGTACTTATTTGAAAGAGTATCTTTATGGACTTTCGTGCTGGAATTACATAAGAATGATAATTTATAATCGCGGAACAAGAGCCGGTAAAATAAAAGCTTCGAAAGAGCTTGTGACTTGATTTTTTTAACGTTTTAGTCGATATGTTTATGATACCCAGTTGCGACTTAAAATACCAAACCAGACTGTTGCGCTGTCGTCATGTCCCTCCATCAGGAGGATCCACTGAGTATCCTCCAGCAGGCCAGGCGATCATGCTTGGTGGGCCTCTGCCCGAGAGTTGATGTTGAGATGTTGTACGTAGTGTGTTCAAAAAGAAAAGCGAATTTTGTGTTCATTCCTCTTCAGTTTCGGGAACAAGAAAAAGTCACAGGAACAAGAAAAAGTTGCGGACAGATGCCAACATCTCATTAGCAACGTTCATGCGATGCTGTTTTTGATCGAAATTGAGCAATTTTGGTATGAATTTTGCGGCGACCCGTCTCATGCCCAAATTATCGAATAAAATCGAATGGCACGAGCCAATCGATATGCCTAGGTCCTCGGCAATTTCTCTAACGGTGATTCGACGATTGTCCAATGCCATTTTCTTCACTTCATCAATTTTTTCGTCTGTTGTTGAAGTACTCGGGCGTCCGGCACGCTCTTCATCATTCACATCTTCTCGGCCTTCTGAAAACATTTTGTACCACCGATAAACGTTGCTTTTATCCAAAGTAGCTTCTCCGTATGCCACAGTCAACATTCGGAATGCATCCGCGCACTTAATTTTGTTTTTCACACGAAATTTGATACAAAGTATTTGTTCCATTTTTTTGAATAGGTAAAAATCGAAGACGAACCAAAACACGCGCAAGCAAAGCAGATGTCAAAAATTAACTGAACATTCAAAATGGCCGAACTTGTCAGCATAAGTGAGAGACATATGTACCAACATAACGCCACAAAATAATCGAAATTCGAATATACGTAACCCGCAAAAATTCGAAATTCGCGATACTTTTTGGACACACCTCGTATGTAGAAGTCGCCGCACAGACCATATTACGGTTAACGAGGCTAAAACATGACTCTTTTCTGTTAGAAATTATTTCATTTGTGTGCATAAGATGCGGGAAGTTATTTATTATCATATTGTAATATATTTTGTTGAACGCTGCTTTTTTATAAATTTATAATACGTAAAAGCGATTTTGGGTAGATCAAATATATCTTTGACATTAAATACCCTAAACAATCAACCTCACAGTTTAAAATGAGCTCAGTCGCAAACTATTTATTACAGCACAACCTACCGATAAACGAAACCGAGTAATCTGCAACATACCGTTTAATACTTCATTGTATACTAGCTAAGACCCGTGGTGTTATTACAACGCGGTGTGTTATAACCACAATCGTGGGTATAACGAACGAAGCTAGTGTAAAATAAGTACATATTTAAGCTACTCTTTACGTCATCAGCTATCAGTTGGTAAAAGTTCCGTTAAAACGGATCCAGTCGTTTCAAAGATTACCCGGAACAAATATAAATTGCTTTTTTGATGTAAATACCGTAAGTATATACTTTCATATGCGTTCATTAAAAAACTGAAAATTTGAAATTAGAAACAGACACTTCTATTGTATTTATTTGTTTAGATATTGTAGCTTTCGTATTAAGATGCCGTGTAATTTTGAAGCCCTTGTATAAATATACGAAGGCATTTGTATTGTTTCAGTGGAAAGACGAATACGGTAGTTCCCAATTCTTTTGTTACTTTGATAAACCTTCATTAGATGTTCCCTTGATATTTAATGCGAAAGTTACTGCCAGCTTTCCTTCATGACTGAGATTGCTTACAATTGTTGAAATCTCGCATTCATATAATTATGTTTAACAAAAAAATGTTTACATAATATTTATATGCCTTTTATTATATTACATCGTAAAGTATACGTAACATATAGATAAATATTATTATTGATTGGTATTGCTCGAAACGGTTGCATATCCTATTTAGCATAATCACACGTTTGTTTTCTTGTATACTTTATTATTATTTTACTGTACAAAATTTAAGTCACATATTAAAATATAATTTTAGTTATAATTTACGTAACTGGATGTAGTATACGAAAAGTTCATAAATACATAATCAAGTTTACTGTTTACGTAGCCATGTCTATAAATTTGGGCGCAGCAATCACAAAGCAATACGATAGGGGGTAGCCACACGTAGGCTTTCCCCTTTGTTACATATAAACTATAAATAAGCCTTACACTATTATATCACAAAATAAGTTTTGTTATAGACTGACTCGGTGGTGCAGTGGTAGCATATGCGACTGCTGTGCTTGAGACCTCGGTCCGTGTGATTCAGACCAAATATTTGCGTAATTTGCAAACATTTGTTTCGGAGTTTGGGTTTTTTCTATGTATAATATGTAATATATCAGTTGTCTCGTACCCATGACACAAGCTATGTTTAGCTTGGGACTCGATGGCGTAGTATATATACCCGTATATCAAAGTATAATAAAATGTGAATGTGAAGTGACAAACTGTTTTGCATCGGAAAAAGATAAAGCTTGCACTTTACAGAGAAATATTATCTCATGCTATTATAAATCGGATCTAATATGATTCTATTGGACTGAGTGACGAAGATCTTTGAATGGAATTCAAAGGCCGCCATGGTGTAAGTCACACAAGTTTTATAAATTCTTTAATATAAAATAGTAAGTTTTATGAGGTAGTAAAGGTACGCTGGATTTCAGAACGAACAGGCTGGCTCGACCGGGGCAGTACTACCATCGCACAAAAAATCAATGTACAATGAAAGCGTTCGTGTGTTGTGTTTTGTTGGTGAGTGCGAGACCGGAGGCCTAATAATGCAGAAGCATCACTAGGCCGCCATGGTGTGGGTCACCATTGTTGCGTTGTTTGCATTCGCAATAAGTATGGCGACCAGCACTCTTGGATTCTGCTTATGCTTTCCATCAGGCAGTGTAGTCGTTTCGGCAGAGCCACACATAAAAAATGTCTTAAATTAGTAACGGATTTTTAGTTTTAAAGTAAATTAGAAAATCTTTAATCCATTTATAGACCAAAGTATAATGATAATCTAATGATGTACCTATGCATTTGATTATAGTACACGCTCTATAAAGATCATTTTATTTCTGGTTTCTTTCACTGTATCTCCACTAGATAAATTAAATTCAGTCCAATGAGTTGAGTCTGAAAGATACGATTATTTTCTTGCGTATGTTTCTTATCTTACTCACAGTTGGACTAACGCGCTTTTACTTGTGAGAACTATAATAGAATCAGAAACGTTAACCATGCGCATCGCTGCGACATTTAAAAAGTAGAATTTGTAAGATGTAATATGATATGTTTTAGTTAACAAACGATTTAAATACACACAATTATTATATTTCACATTTATGTGTTTCAGTTACAAGCTTTAATTTGACAGACCAGTCAACCGTCTCTTCATGTAAAAGTTTCTGAAATGACACTTCTCTGCCTAATGGCAAGCATGATCAGTCCAAGAATGGTGGTCTCCATCTTCATTGCTAATGTGGACAATGCAGCACGGTGACTCCTCACACATACACACACACACACACATTCACACAATTGCAGAAAAAAATAATGTCTGTTTGAAGCGAAATCATGGAGAAGTCAAATATTATCTGACACAAATGCTCTCAGAACATGGCTGTGTCCGAGCGTATCTCTAGCGTTTCAAACATAATGATTCCCCAAAGTGCCCGTCCTATCTCGAAGGTATAAAGGACGCGGAACACGTATTTTTCTTGTGCCTTCGTTTTGAATTGATGCGCAGCGAGCTGGAGATTGACCTAAAACAGACAATAGAACCAGAAGCATTGGTAGACGCAATGCTTTCTTCGGGGACAGCCTGGAGGGTTGTAAGCTGTTTTGAAAGGGAGGTACTATTAGAATCCCGTTCGATAGAGAGAAGACGTGCCGAAAACAAAAACAACGTTAAAGGAAAAAAAGCAATAACTTCTGCCAGTAGAAGGAAGAGCAACAGCTATATCCTCTCCCCGCGACGTAATGCCGGGACGGCGGGCCCGTTGGGATTCAGAGGCCGAACGAGTCCGACATGCCAGGTACAGCCTGTCCTGATGATACGTAAATATAGTTTTTGACCATCTATAAAAAAAAACAAACTGACACACACACACACACACACACGCACGAAAGCACACCCACGCATTAAACTACTGTTTAACAAATTTAGAAGGGAAAATATCCCAGCTCAATTAAATTTGTAGAAACGTGTTAATGTAAAATAAAATCCAACGCAATGTTATATTGTTTACTTTGAATGATGGTAACATACGGATAGTCTACAAAATTTATAATGTTTTGATTTACATACGGCTTTCGTAATGTCCTTTCAATGTATCGTTTTTATACAACATAATAAAATTCGTATCATGACCACCTGCGTACGTTAAACGAAATCTTTGTCTTTCTTTCTGAAATTTAAGTATCTAAAGATTAAGTCACACAAAAAATGAATTTTTTGCTCATAAAATGGCCATTTTATATTTAAAACATATTGCTATCTCGTCAAACGGCAGTTAAGGTAATAAACAATATTGGATATGCTGGTTTATTACCGCAATTAGTTTGTATTAGAACTAGGTCTACACGGTTAGCCTAGTGGTTGGAGTGGTCGCCACACCGCTTCCTACTGTGCCAAGTGTTGTGGGTTCAAATCCTACATGGGACAACACTTTGTGTGATCCATAATTTGTTGTTCTAAGTCTGGGTGTACTTTGTGTCCGTTTCATGTATGTTTGTAAAGATCCCCGCGACACAGGACTGTATATTCCAAATGCGGGAGTTGTCTTAAAAAAAAAACTTGTTAAGCAATTTTGTAAAACCTTTAAAAAAATGTAATTATCTTGAATGGAATTTTTTATATTTAAGTGAAGGAACGGTGTGTAACAACAGTAAAAAAACAACTTATATGGCTTTTGCTGCTTGTATGTCGGTTATAGCGCTAAAGAATAGCCTATATCTTTTCTCAAGAATCAAAGTATCCTTGTCAAATGTAATTGAATTTAATGCGGCGGCAGACAGGCAAAGTTACTTTTGAATTTGTAATATTTGCATGGATGTATGCTATAGACAACGACAGTACGGTATTTGTTTCAGCATCTGATCACATTTTCATCATTGATTTCTTACCCACGTTCACAAAAACACATGTGTTTCACCTATATTGCAGTATGTGTACATTACATACACACAATAACATAATTCTCTTCGCGTTGTTATCCTCAATACTGAGGGTGGTGATTCCCTAGGTATAGGATAATCTTCTGCCAGATAGTTACTTGCCAGTTGTTTCTCTCCTTGGCCGAATGAAGAGTAATGTGTTGATTGGCGTCCAAGGCTGTTCGAATCTAGCCAGTCCACCTAATGGGACTACGTCCTATCTGTTTTTTAACTGTCAACTTTCCCGGTGACCACGAGTTGCTCGAGGCTATTCCCTTCTTTCCTGGTGATGTGACAGAAGAAATCAAGAACTTTTTGCAGGCATTTAGAAGCATGTCCCCCGCAGTGATACCACGTTTTTACAGAAAACTGGTCTGAAACAGTGCTTGCGCTGTGTTTCACCGAATGAGGAAGGATATCGGATACCCTGTATATATTATTTCGTATATTAATATTTGGTGCATATTATTAAGTAAATTTATATATATGCATTTGGTCCTCGAGCCCGGCAGTAGCGTACTGCGTCACCGAAGCATTCAAATATACCAAAGCTTGACAAAAGTCAGAGAACTTACTTTATATTATATATATATAATGTACTGTGCATGTCCATAAGTGAATATCTGGGAATGTCTTTACAAAAGCACGCTTCGCTTTCGCAGAATCTGAAAAGTTTTTCTACCACTGCACTGAAAAGCTTGTAGAAGTTATAATTTTGTGTCAGAACAGTGAAATATGTGTTATTTGCGTTAACATGTAATAGATTGTTTGATTACAGACATTTGCAAACTTATAACTACAGCTTATAATAAGCTAAACTAATTACTAATCGATTTTCAGAAGATACCTCAATGCTAGCTATAGAAATTCATACTATATAGCTTGTTCCTGCAAACATAACTTTAGAGATGTTTTTATTTTTTCAAAATTTATTGAAGTTTTCCTACACAAAAAAAAACTTTATACAGAAGTAACAAAATTATACAAAAATACAAATAATGTTAGTGGTTTGAGAGGTCATCACGCTATTTTCTATTACACTGGATCGCGTTGTGGATTCAAACAAAACAAGGGACGACACCTAAGATCCATATATTGTTGTTTTAAGTCTGGCTATAATTTGTGTCTATTTTGCGTATGTTTGTAAAGTCCCCTGCGACACAGAATATATATTCCTAAAGCGTAAAGTTGTTTTTTGAGAAGAGGAAACTCAGTTAATTTAGTTTTTAAAACCTCTAATCAATTTGTGAATAGCGTGCCGTTGTTGTGAAGAAATTTCACCAGCAGTTGCGATCAGTATTTAATTTATTGGGTGTTAATTTATAATTTTAAATGAATAAAATTTAGTCTCAATCTTTGATGTGAATTTTCTCAATATTAAGGTCGTTGCAATTTACTAGTTATTTCATAACCATCCGCACAGGTGAATATTAATCTCGTTCACGAGTTTCGTCACGTTTTGCTCTGTCTTTCCCGCACAAAGCATTTTCTTGCAGATCTGTAGCATTATTTATTTTTAGATATTTTGGTACAGACAGTGTGATAATTCGAATATTAATTATGCTACCAAAATTATTATTTTCAATCAATTTTCTCTTCATCCTCGTCACTCCTAAATATATCACTATTTATTTATTCTTGTGCTATTGTATTCAGAATATATCCATAGAAACAATATCACTTTCTATCCTAGCCTATAGAAGTCCACTAATGGACTTAGGCTTCCCTAATTATAAGCCTCTTGGTTCGATTCTCGGCTTCTCTCATTCAGTTTCTGCCAGCCGACTTGCGCAGATCACCACTCCACCTGGACGTCCTACACTACCTTTTCCAAGATGCGATCTCCACTCAAGAAGAAAGAGGATGAAGTTTTTTAAATGCTACCCAACCCAACTAAATTCACTTCTTTCGATTCGAAAGTTTCAATTTTCATATTTTCAGGGTTCTGGTTTACGTGTGTTGTGGTTTCCATGGCAGGAAGGTTTTCTAGATTTGACTTGAACTTTTCAGTTCCCTTTTCAGGCTTGGAGCAGAGTTGCTCGAAGCCTGGAGTTAATCAAACGGACACGATTCGCCTTAAAGTTGATATTCAGAGAACCTCGGACAAGTCGGTGATCACTACTAGTGCAAACTGAGACGTCTTTGAATATTTCGTCGCATTGTACCGTATTGCATTTCACATCATTGCCTTCTCTTTTAACTATTTTTTTCTATCATATTGAAAACCTCGTTTCCCCAGGTAATTCGTAGTTTGCTCTGTTGATGGTAATAAGCTTGCCTCCTTCGCCAAAATTTTGGCGTTCAATATTCTTCTGACTGTCGAGCAACTTCAAACAGTACAGACAAAAAGCTGAATTTCAGTAAACCTATACTGTTTGAAATCTACCTATTTCGAAAGGTAGAGTGGCAGGACAGTAATTAGTTACTGCAGATAATCTGAACTTAGTTAATAACGGCGCAATGGCTCCTTGAATCAGAGTTCGGTCAAACTTTGGTTATTAGTAATAATTTACTGCCTGTAGGCAATGATCGTTACTGAAAGTAATTATAGAAGTAACATTGTCACTTCATTACTGAGTTAATTAGTAAACTAATTTAAATTTTAAAACTGTTTCAATATTATGACTCCAGTAAAACTTATTTCATAAGTTCTTTTTTATATCTTTATTTAATTAGGGGCCTTTATTATGAAGTAACATGATTTAGTAGTTTATTCTACGATATTAACTAACTCGGAGATAGTGGAAGCTATTGTTGTAAAAATATCTCAAATAGGTTTAAGGCCGCATTATTATTAGGATTACTTAAGATAAAAATAAAAAGTCCTACATCATAGGCATTAAAATTATATTTCCATATCAACTTTGGTTACGATATTTAACACAATCAACTAGCAAGTGTTGGACATCATCAAGGACTCTGCAAGTTTCACAATTTGGGGTATCAACTTTTTTCATAAGATTTCCAAACTTTGCAGATGGGTAGTGGCCTCAACACAGTCTGTGTGCCACAGGCCAGTTACCTTTCTTTTATACTTATTATTAAGAAACCATGGTATCCTAGCAGGGTGACGTTGAACAGTTTTATACCAGATGCCCGTTTCCTTACTTCTTTCATCAAAATATTCTTTGAAACGACTATAACATAGGTGTTTGATGTTGCTTAAGTATTCAGAGTGAGATCTTTTAATCGCATAGTTGATTCCATCTGTACATACTAGTTTAGCCAACGAATCAGCCTGCTGGTAACCTCGGAGATGAATATGTCTATTTCATTACATTTTTAAAACTATCCTCTCTACTAAATTACTGCGATATTGTATAAAATTAGTGAACATGATTAACACATATTATGATCACACCCGGTGTTAACTATTATATAAACAGATTGTAACCAAAGCTAGCTAATCATGGCTTCTAATTAAATAACGGACGTGCAGGATGAATTTGCTAAAATAACTGATCATAATTTTAGCGCTTCCATCAGTTTAATCCAATCGATGATTCATGTTTTGCATTTCTGATCAGTTTTTAGTAGTCGGGTGATTACGGTGAAATAAAATCGAAATAGAAGGGAATCATTTTGGCATTCTATGTCTGTTTATATCTTCACCGTAACGTCTAAACTACTAAACCACTTTTACTGAATGAGGTATCAATGGATTCCTAGTAATATCACGGGTAATGTTTGTTTTTTTTGTTTTTTTTTTAATTCGTTTATCTCGTAAACAATGTTTTTATTATTCTATGAGTACTACATTCTACCATAATGCGAGCATGTTATTTGACTGGCCTAGGCTGTTCATCTAGTGGTTAGTGACCCTGGCTGCTGAGCAAGAGGTTATGAGTTCAGTTCCCACTCAGGATAAATAATTTTGTGATGAGCACGACCACGACTCAATTCTGATGATTTGATTTTAATACATATACACGAAGACCATTTTTGAACAGCTTGTTCTGTCTAGGTGTAATAATAAAATATGAAAATGAAGAAAAAACTAAAAAAAGACACTATTATATTAAAGCCCACGTTAGGCAGTTAGCTTAAGAGCATGATCCAGAAGGTATTCCTCTTCGTTATAAACTACCAGACTCACAATGCAACTAATCAGACTGGTGTGTGTGAGATGTGTTAAGGGTTCCGTACCAGTATTATCATATACTGAGACGTGCATCAAAGTCAAATAATCACAATTTTATTACCAGCAACTTATCTACAAGACATTTTTCAACAACTGTATGCAACGACGACAAACCAAAACATTTCATCGTCTGTTTTCCTATTCTTGCGTTAAGNGCGTAAAACTTGACTGCTTATTAAGTTATATGTTGACATCGATCACAGTCCCTTCAGTAAATTGGCCCTGAACTCACATTGAAATTCATTTAAGCCGTAATTGTTCAGTACTGGGCAAAAGCCAGTGACTTTAATACCGAGTAAATGAAGATTTATCCAGTATTTAAAATAACCATATGTTATGGAACTCTGTGATATATGCAATGCGTTTGTCAATGCTTTCCCTGAACCGATAGCATGTAAGGTTGGTATCCTAAAGTAACACTGAGTTTACATTGAATAAATTCAGAAACCTAATAAGATAAGTACTGCCCAGATAAATACGCTATTGAACTGACGATAGGTAAAGTAAAGCAAGCCAATACAAACTGGAATAAAACAGAGTTAAACTAGAGAAACAAATGATGAATTCTCTACAAAACTGATTCAAACTCTTGTAAAACACAAACAATACTCATATTGTAAGTACGGTAAACAATGCTGGTTGCAAATGTATTGTAAATTCAAACCAAAATACAAATGTAAATTTCATTTACATAACATTTCCTATATATCACCAGAAAATGAGAAAAAGGAAATATCATGAAGCAATATTTCACATACTGCGCCGTCTGATTTCTTTCATCTCAGATTCCTGATAAAAATAAATTAGTAAATATAAATTAATACCTATATATTGTAAATGAAATACAGGAATTAAATGTGTATGTCTCGTGTACATAGCAAACATTTTGCTATGAACAATAACGTAAAATAACCGCAATAGGCATAAGGACTAATTTAGAAAAACTGTTTTATGATGTTCGGAATTATCTCCTATTGTCGAAAATCATTATATTTCTACAAAAAGTAAAGTTTTAATAGGAAAAATTTGAGATTTTAATTTTAAGTTTAAAATTCACGCCAAAACGCTCGGTGATGTCATGGCGTCTGTTAGTGACGTCTCGTCGCAGACGCGACTTTTACTAGACAGTGTTAATTATAGCCCTTAAAAACAGTAAAGTGATCTTCGACTAAATCCGAACAAAGTAACTTTTACACACAAGTGGCGTTACTCGTTCTGATTGGTGTTCAGCTTAAGATGACAGATTGCTGTATTTTTATAGTTTTATATTATGTTAATGAACTATTAATCTCGCTCTAAATATGAAAATAAATACGATGACTTTTCCACTCTACAAACCCCATTTCATCAGATAAGTACATAATTATAGTGGTTCTTGGTTACTGCCATCATACCTATTCTATTTGAACTTTAAAAACTTCATTCTTCTTCTTCTTCTAAAATTATTATCTCAAATGACCATTCGCCATTGCACTTTTTTCGGATGCAAAACAGACTCATTTTTACGGGGGGAAATTTACTCACATGCTATTTTAGATTCACTTACAAAAACAATCGCCTATCACTATGAACTATGAACTCACACATAATAAGTAAAATAAAACATTAACAATTTCACACACACTCAAAATAGATTATGTGTTATAACAGTGTAGTGTGTAGGCCCATTTGGGCTTATAATTTGATAAGGATGAACGTTTACGTATAATTACTCCCTACTTTTGTGTTGCTCTTATGAGATATAGTAGTAGTACAGTAGTCGTGGTCAATGTAGTTATAAGACAAGAGAAAATCCATATTGTTTGCAAATGATTTAAAGTCGTATGACCTTCTTTTATTACTAGACCTGCTTTACGAGTATTTGTTATGAGTAATTCGGTATTAATGACTTCGAATTTAGGAACTTGGAACAATACGAATAGAATAGACAAAATAATTGACTCATTNTATTCCCTATATTATAAATATATAATGTACTTTGCATGTACATAAGTGAATATCTGGGAATGTCTTTACAAAAGCACCACTGCAATGAAAAGCTTGTAGAAGTTATAATTTTGTGTCAGAACATTGAAATGTGTGTTATTTGCGTTAACATGTAGTAGATTGTTTGATTACAGACATTTGAAAACTTATAACTACAGCTTATAATAAGCTAAACTAATTACTAATCGATTTTCAGAAGGTATGCTCAATGCACAGCTATAGAAATTCAGTCTATATAGCTTGTTCCTGCAAACATAACTTTAGAGATGTTTTTATTTTCCAAAATTTATTGAAGTTTTCCTACACAAAAAAAAACTTAATACAGAAGTAACAAAATTATACAAAAATGCAAATAACTTTAGTGGTTTCAGAGGTCGTCACGCTATTTTCTATTATACTGGATCGCGTCGTGGATTCAAACAAAACAAGGGACGAAACCTAAGATTCATAAATTGTTGTTTTAAGTCTGGCTATTATTTGTGTCTATTTTGCGTATGTTTGTAAAGTCCCCTGCGACACAGAATATATATATATTCCTAAAGCGTAAAGTTGTCTTTTGAGAAGAGGAAACTCAGTTAATTTAGTTTTTAAAACCTCTAATCAATTTGTGAATAGCGTGCCGTTGTTGTGAAGAAATTTCACCAGCAGTTGCGATCAGTATTTAATTTATTGGGTGTTAATCTATAATTTTAAAAGACTAAAATTTAGTCTCAATCTTTGATGTAAATATACTCAATATTAAGGTCGTTGCAATCTACTATTTATTTCATAACCATCCGTACAGTCGAATATTAATCTCGTTCACGAGTTTCGTCACGTTTTGCTCTGTCTTTCCCGCGCAAAGCATTTTCTTGCAGATCTGTAGCATTATTTATTTTTAGATATTTTGGTACAGACAATGTGATAATTCGAATATTAATTATGTTACCAAAATTATCGATACCTTTTACTAGTCCATTTTCAATCAATTTTCTCTTCAACCTCGTCACTCCTAAATATATCACTATTTATTTATTCTTGTGCTATTGTATTCAGAATATATCCATAGAAACAATATCACTTTCTATCCTAGCCTATAGAAGTCCACTAATGCTTCCCTAATTATAAGCCACTTGGTTCGATTCTCGGCTTCTCTCATTCAGTTCCTGCCAGCCGATTTGCGCAGATCACCACTCCACCTGGACGTCCTACACTACCTTTGTCAAGATGCGATCTCCATTCAAGAAGAAAGAGGATGAAGTTTTTTAAATGCTACCCAACCCAACTAAATTCACTTGTTTCGATTCGAAAGTTTCAATTTTCACATTTTCAGGGTTCTGGTTTACGTGTGTTGTGGTTTCCATGGCAGGAAGGTTTTCTAGATTTGACTTGAACTTTTCAGTTCCCTTTTCAGAGAGCTCGGAGCAGAGTTGCTCGGAGCCTGGAGTTAATCAAACGGACACGATTCGCCTTAAAGTTGATATTCAGAGAACCTCGGACAAGTCGGTGATCACTACTAGTGCAAACTGAGACGTCTTTGAATATTTCGTCGCATTGTACCGTATTGCATTTCACATCATTGCCTTTTCTTTTAACTATTTTTGCTATCATATTGAAAACCTCGTTTCTCCAGGTAATTCGTAGTTTGCTCTGTTGATGGTAATAAGCTTGCCTCCTTCGCCAAAATTTTGGCGTTCAATTTTCTTCTGACTGCAGAGCAACTTCAAACAGTACAGACAAAAAGCTGAATTTCAGTAAACCTATACTGTTTGAAATTTACCTATTTCGAAAGGTAGAGTGGCAGGACAGTAATTAGTTACTGCAGATAATCTGAACTTAGTTAATAACGGCGCAATGGCTCCTTGAATCAGAGTTCGGTCAAACTTTGGTTATTAGTAATAATTTACTGCCTGTAGGCAATGATCGTTACTGAAAGTAATTATAGAAGTAACATTGTCACTTCATTACTGAGTTAATTAGTAAACTAATTTAGATTTAAAAACCGTTTCAATATTATGACTCCAGTAAAAGTTATTTCATAAGTTCTTTTTTATATCTTTATTTAATTAGGGGCTTTTATTATGAAGTAACATGATAGCCCCATCGTATTTTATTCTATGATATTAACTAACTCGGAGATAGTGGAAGTTATTGTTGTACAAATACCTCAAATAGGTTTAAGGCCGCATTATTATTAGGATTACTTAAGATAAAAATAAAAAGTCCTACATCGTAGGCATCAAAATTATATTTCCATATCAACGAGTTTCTTTGGTTATGATATTTAACACAGTCAACTAGCAAGTGTTGGACATCATCAAGGACTCTGCAAGTTTCACAATTTGGGGTATCAACTTTTTTCATAAGATTTCCAAACTTTGCAGATGGGTAGTGGCCTCAACACAGTCTGTGTGCCACAGGCCAGTTACCTTTCTATTATACTTATTATTAAGAAGCCATGGTATCCTAGCAGGGTGACGTTGAACGGTTTTATACCAGATGCCCGTTTCCTTACTTCTTTCATCAAAATATTCTTTGAAACGACTATAACATAGGTGTTTGATGTTGCTTAAGTATTCAGAGTGAGATCTTTTAATCGCATAGTTGATTCCATCTGTACATACTAGTTTAGCCAACGAATCAGCCTCCTCGTAACCTCGGAGACGAATATGTCTATTTCATTACATTTTTAAAACTATCCTCTCTACTAAATAACTGCGATATTGTATAAAATTAGTGAACATGATTAACACATATTATGATCACACCCGGTGTTAACTATTATATAAACAGATTGTAACCAAAGCTAGCTAATCATGGCTTCTAATTAAATAACGGACGTGCAGGATGAATTTGCTAAAATAACTGATCATAATTTTAGCGCTTCCATCAGTTTAATCCAATCGATGATTCATGTTTTGCATTTCTGATCAGTTTTTAGTAGTCGAGTGATTACGGTGAAATAAAATCGAAATAGAAGGGAGTCATTTTGGCATTCTATGTCTGTTTATATCTTCACCGTAACGTCTAAACTACTAAACCATTTTTACTGAATGAGGTATCAATGGATTCCTAGTAATATCACGGGTAATGTAGTTATACTGTTATGGCTACCGAATAGTTTTTAAATTTATTCGTTTAGCTCGTAAACAATGTTTTTATTCTTCTATGAGTACTACATTCTACCATAATGCGAGCATGTTATTTGACTGGCCTAGGCTGTTCATCTAGTGGTTAGTGACCCTGGCTGCTGAGCAAGAGGTTATGAGTTCAGTTCCCACTCAGGATAAATAATTTTGTGATGAGCACGACCACGACTCAATTCGTGATGATTTGATTTTAATACATATACACAAAGACCATTTTTGAACAGCTTGTTCGGTCTAGGTGTAATAATAAAATATGAAAATGAAGAAAAAACTAAAAAAAGACACTATTATATTAAAGCCCACGTTAGGCAGTTAGCTTAAGAGCATGATCCAGAAGGTATTCCTCTTCGTTATAAACTACCAGACTCACAATACAACTAATCAGACTGGTGTGTGTGAGATGTGTTAAGGATTCCGTACCAGTATTATCATATACTGAGACGTGCATCAAAGTCAAATAATCATAATTTTATTACCAGCAACTTATCTACAAGACATTTTTCAACAAGTGTATGCAACGACGACAAACCAAAACACTTCACCGTCTGTTTTCCTATTCTTGCGTAAAACTTGACTGCTTATTAAGTTATATGTTGACATCGATCACAGTCCCTTCAGTAAATTGGCCCTGAACTCACATTGAAATTCATTTAAGCCGTAATTGTTCAGTACTGGGCAAAAGCCAGTGACTTTAATACCGAGTAAATGAAGATTTATCCAGTATTTAAAATAACCATATGTTATGGAACTCTGTGATATATGCAATGCGTTTGTCAATGCTTTCCCTGAACCGATAGCATGTAAGGTTGGTATCCTAAAGTAACACTGAGTTTACATTGAATAAATTCAGAAACCTAATAAGATAAGTACTGCCCAGATAAAAACGCTATTGAACTGACGATAGGTAAAGTAAAGCAAGCCAATACAAACTGGAATAAAACAGAGTTAAACTAGAGAAACAAATGATGAATTCTCTACAAAACTGATTCAAACTCTTGTAAAATACAAACAATACTCATATTGTAAGTACGGTAAACAATGCTGGTTGCAAATGTATTGTAAATTCAAACCAAAATACAAATGTAAATTTCATTTACATAACATTTCCTATATATCACCAGAAAATGAGAAAAAGGAAATATCATGAAGCAATATTTCACATACTGCGCCGTCTGATTTCTTTCATCTCAGATTCCTGATAAAAATAAATTAGTAAATATAAATTAATACCTATATATTGTAAATGAAATACAGGAATTAAATGTGTATGTCTCGTGTACATAGCAAACATTTTGCTATGAACAATAACGTAAACTAACCGCAATAGGCATAA
>PKRV01000823.1:345975-430376 GCA_003709505.1 Hyphantria cunea | reverse complement strand
TTCTATGAGTACTACATTCTACCATAATGCGAGCATGTTATTTGACTGGCCTAGGCTGTTCATCTAGTGGTTAGTGACCCTGGCTGCTGAGCAAGAGGTTATGAGTTCAGTTCCCACTCAGGATAAATAATTTTGTGATGAGCACGACCACGACTCAATTCTGATGATTTGATTTTAATACATATACACGAAGACCATTTTTGAACAGCTTGTTCTGTCTAGGTGTAATAATAAAATATGAAAATGAAGAAAAAACTAAAAAAAGACACTATTATATTAAAGCCCACGTTAGGCAGTTAGCTTAAGAGCATGATCCAGAAGGTATTCCTCTTCGTTATAAACTACCAGACTCACAATGCAACTAATCAGACTGGTGTGTGTGAGATGTGTTAAGGGTTCCGTACCAGTATTATCATATACTGAGACGTGCATCAAAGTCAAATAATCACAATTTTATTACCAGCAACTTATCTACAAGACATTTTTCAACAACTGTATGCAACGACGACAAACCAAAACATTTCATCGTCTGTTTTCCTATTCTTGCGTTAAGCTTGACTGCTTATTAAGTTATATGTTGACATCGATCACAGTCCCTTCAGTAAATTGGCCCTGAACTCACATTGAAATTCATTTAAGCCGTAATTGTTCAGTACTGGGCAAAAGCCAGTGACTTTAATACCGAGTAAATGAAGATTTATCCAGTATTTAAAATAACCATATGTTATGGAACTCTGTGATATATGCAATGCGTTTGTCAATGCTTTCCCTGAACCGATAGCATGTAAGGTTGGTATCCTAAAGTAACACTGAGTTTACATTGAATAAATTCAGAAACCTAATAAGATAAGTACTGCCCAGATAAAAACGCTATTGAACTGACGATAGGTAAAGTAAAGCAAGCCAATACAAACTGGAATAAAACAGAGTTAAACTAGAGAAACAAATGATGAATTCTCTACAAAACTGATTCAAACTCTTGTAAAACACAAACAATACTCATATTGTAAGTACGGTAAACAATGCTGGTTGCAAATGTATTGTAAATTCAAACCAAAATACAAACGTAAATTTCATTTACATAACATTTCCTATATATCACCAGAAAATGAGAAAAAGGAAATATCATGAAGCAATATTTCACATACTGCGCCGTCTGATTTCTTTCATCTCAGATTCCTGATAAAAATAAATTAGTAAATATAAATTAATACCTATATATTGTAAATGAAATACAGGAATTAAATGTGTATGTCTCGTGTACATAGCAAACATTTTGCTATGAACAATCACGTAAACTAACCGCAATAGGCATAATGACTAATTTAGAAAAGCTGTTTTATGATGTTCGGAATTATCTCCTATTGTCAAAAATCATTATATTTCTACAAAAAGTAAAGTTTTAGTAGGAAAAAATTGAGATTTTAATTTTAAGTTTAAAATTCACGCCAAAACGCTCGGTGATGTCATGGCGTCTGTTAGTGACGTCTCGTCGCAGACGCGACTTTTACTAGACAGTGTTAATTATAGCCCTTAAAAACAGTAAAGTGATCTTCGACTAAATCCGAACAAAGTAACTTTTACACACAAGTGGCGTTACTCGTTCTGATTGGTGTTCAGCTTAAGATGGCAGATTGCTGTATTTTTATAGTTTTATTTATGTTAATGAACTATTAATCTCGCTCTAAATATGAAAATAAATACGATGACTTTTCCACTCTACAAACCCCATTTCATCAGATAAGTACATAATTATAGTGGTTCTTGGTTACTGCCATCATACCTATTCTATTTGAACTTTAAAAACTTCATTCTTCTTCTTCTTCTAAAATTATTATCTCAAATGACCATTCGCCATTGCACTTTTTTCGGATGCAAAACAGACTCATTTTTACGGGGGGAAATTTACTCACATGCTATTTTAGATTCACTTACAAAAACAATCGCCTATCACTATGAACTATGAACTCACACATAATAAGTAAAATAAAACATTAACAATTTCACACACACTCAAAATAGATTATGTGTTATAACAGTGTAGTGTGTAGGCCCATTTGGGCTTATAATTTGATAAGGATGAACGTTTACGTATAATTACTCCCTACTTTTGTGTTGCTCTTATGAGATATAGTAGTAGTACAGTAGTCGTGGTCAATGTAGTTATAAGACAAGAGAAAATCCATATTGTTTGCAAATGATTTAAAGTCGTATGACCTTCTTTTATTACTAGACCTGCTTTACGAGTATTTGTTATGAGTAATTCGGTATTAATGACTTCGAATTTAGGAACTTGGAACAATACGAATAGAATAGACAAAATAATTGACTCATTAAATAGTAATTGAGTGGCAATTTGTCGACAAGCAACGTTGTTGTTTAATTGGTACTTAACATACTTCATAAGTTACATAATGGTACCATTTATGTCTGGTACTAATATTAAAAGCATGCAATTTAGAAGTTTTATGGACAAAGCATCTATTAAGGCGCATTTAGTTTAGCGTTTGGTTTTCTCCTTCTAGATCTTGGTATACTTGACGTCTATTATAAGTAATTCACGTGTCACATTGCTGCTCAAGATGAACTCCGAAACTATCTAACAGGTTCAGTATTTCTTTGAATTTCATGTTTTGTTTTAAGAGATCCACAAAAACTATTAGTGAAATATGATATTTTTAAATTGGTAGGGTCAATTCCCTTCCACATTTTATCTATATTAAAATTCTTTGTTGTCATAAGGAAGTATGAATTGCGATCCTTATTTAACTGATTTCTGTGTCTAAATTACACAAATTTATTCGTAACCTTAATGAAATTTAAAAAAAAGACACATCTTAAGAACTACCATTTTTTTGAATATGTTAAAATATTAACAGGAGGCGGCTTCCGCTGCTGTCGCTCCCTGAGGACGGTAGGAAGATCCAATTTATAATGCACAGCCATAACGTAAAATCTTATACATACAATGTACACATTGTACGACGAACTCTAGGGAGAAAAATACATTTAGCTGCTAATTGCTGGAATAAATTAACACAGGAATATGAGTGTATGTTCACTTTTTTATGATGTTATTTTCGTTCTTTGTACTAAAATACTCTTTTGTACAATAACTTACGACAATTTTAGTTTAAAACTGTTCAAAATCTATCATTTCTGGAAATAATTTCGGTACGTACTTGCATATTTAGGTAAATATTTAAAATAATGACTAGGAGATGTTTTGTAAATATGACACACAGCGCCACCTAGTCCGAAACTAAGTACAGTTTGTTCAATAGGTAGTAGGAAACTGATATTAATATATATTTTTTGTAAAGACAATCGTTTTTATACGTTAGAAACACCTAAATTATGAAAGAAATACTTGAAGATCGTTCAAATATTTGGTTCAGACGCAGTGCACACAGCTGAAGCTTAGCTTAATTGAAATATTGTAAGCCAGCTCGAAGTTACTAAACATGTCTTCCACTTACCTATAATCCACTTAAATTTCACCTCGGGGTAAATGGGAGGAGGCGTTCCCAAGTACCATGAGGCAAATTTTACATAAATACTTCAACTGGCTAACTCCTCCCAATTCCCACATCTAATCAGCAATTAACGAATGTATTCCATCTCGTAAAGAACTCGTGGAACGAGAGCGCCGCTGGCACTAAGTACATATTTATTAGTGTTGCCAGCTTATGAACGCTTCGTTGAAATAGTAGCAGGTTTTATTTAATTTATCATACTAACATTCTAAGGTTATTAAATCAACTCTCGACTGCAAAAGTGGTAAAATTCACAATGACAAAAAAAATGATTGTAGTATTTTTTCTAAACGAAATCTGATAACTGATATTTTAATACACATTTATTACTGTAATATAGGTACGAGATAATTCATTATACATTTGTATTAAATACGTGGTAGGTAACTTATCTAACTGGACCAGCTGTTAGCCTTCGTACTGTGGTTAGGATAGCAGTGAAACTTATAGAAAAACAGAAACATATAAATAGATACGTCACAGCTTACCTACCAACGTGAAAGTAATGATTGCTGACGGGAATCCCACAGGGATGAAAGCATGTCAAGTAGAGTAGAGACACAATATGTAACAAAATTTATACAATACTTATACGCTTGTAGCATGCATACTTGTAAAGGTACGAAAATATACTCCATATTTACTAGTGTATGGCAAAAATAAAAAAATAAAAAATGAATGTCCGCACCAGGTACGTATTCGGAACTAAATCTTAACGGCAATCTAGATTATTTTCAGTGGTCAGCTGTTTTGAGTTCAAAATAGAATCGAAATGGCTTGTGCTATCTCGTAATATTTCTTTCTTATTATCCATAATAATATTATAATTCGAAAGTAACTCTGTATGTCTCTTTGTTACGCTTCTACGGCTAAAACACTGCACTGATTTCAATGAAATTTGGCATAGAGATACTCTGATTCCTCAGGAAGGACAAGGGCTGTTGTTTACCGCGATAACCATTAAACATGCAGGCGGAGCCGTGGGCAACGTGTAGTGAGATATAAAGTATTTGTTAGGATGTATCAAATTATACAAGAATAGTTACAAATTATGGTACCCTATTTCTTTATTGTTCAAAGGTACGTGTCCTTTGATTTTTTATTCTCATATGAGTAAACCAAAATGATTCTTAATGATTGAAATTCCTGAACTGTTAGAACATAGTAACAAGTAATAACTTATTTGAGTACTTAAAAATAACTATCGTCATAGAAACTAATTAAAAAAATACATCATCAACATTAGCTTCTAGGAAACAACATGGTAATTTGCCATCATCAACCCATAATGTCCCACTGCTGGGCTCGGGTCTCCTCTCAGGAGAGGGTTAAGGCCATACGTCCCCACGCTGGCCAAGTGCGGGTTGGGGACTGGCAAGACAACGTTGTGGCTACGTAATCTTACCGTTGGATGTTTTTAAGCCGCCCGAAGGCTTCCAACTAAGCTTCACGACTGTTATCCTATAATAACAACCGGGACCGACTACTTAACGTGACCTCCGAATCACGGAGACGCTCATGGTAACATGCCACCAGCGGTCACCCATCCAGGTACTGACCGCGCCGTCGTTGCTTGCCCTCGCTGATTGTTTCTAATCACCGAGTGCAACTGGGCTATGAGCGCCTCTCAAAGGGTAGTACTTGGTATGTTATTTAGTTATGTTGATAGGAAAGAAATAAAATTAAAGTATTAAGTATATATTATATAGATATGGAGATATATATGTATGTACAACATAATTAACTATTTACTTTACCTACCTTTAACTATTAGCTTTCTAGACTTTAAGACTCGGGCTTAATGATTTAAATCGAAATACGTATCTATCACAGATTGCCTGAATTTATCTGCGATCATTAATTAGATTTTTATCAGATAAATGATTCACGAGGGTTTTCCATAAATTTTATTCATCTAGATTCTTGCGACCACTTTAAGCTGTGGCTTTTGTTAGAAACATATTTGAAATGGTTTTATTAAACTTCATTTAAATTGGGTTATTAAAAAAACTGTAACTGGGTCATATTTAGTGACGTATATGACTTTTTGGAGAAAGGAATATAGGATGCATTTTACGTTGTGTATGAAAGGGTTTCTCCAACTCAAAACTAGTAATGAACTCTGTACGAACCAGTCTAGCCAGTACACTATAGGTAGTAAGTAGGTGATGTGATGTTAAACTCACCCCAGCATAATTGTATATTCGTATGTTTTCTTTTTACTATTACAGCACAGTTTGTTCCAGTGACAAAAGCTAGCTTGTGACTGACTGTAAGTTTTGATTTCGGCAAAAACTCTAATTTTCGCCTTAATTTCGGTTTCGGTCAAAAATTGCCGTTGGTTTCGGCCACGTTAAAACTCGAGTGATCTGGATTGCATGGATAAAGATAAATTATTTACTATCAGAAATAGTATACCTACAATATTTATATTGGTAAAAGAAATAAAATTAGTGATTTCCTAAATTCTAAGTCAACTTTTGAGAAACAACTTGTTACAGGCTAGAGTTTGTTTCAAGATTGATGAAACCAAGGCCGAAAGTTTGGTTTTGGTTTCGGCTGAAAAACCAGTTTCGGTCCTATGCTAATAACAGCAAAATATTCTTTATAGCCTTTACAAAACTGCACTAAACCACATCCCGGCTGAGACTAGAATTAACTGCATGAATTCGCTTTAACTAGACGGTTAGCTATCATTTCGATGCAATGTAACACCGCTAATAGTTACCGTAGAGGACTTTCCAAAGACTAGCTGCAGTGAAAACTAATCGCCGACCGCAGACTTCCACATAGTTCCCAATGCTGCTAGTATCTAAGAATCTCTCCGGACTTTCGCAATTTAAGTTAGTGTAGCATAAGGTGTGTGGATTTAGATGACTTGCGTATCGATACGACACTAAGCCCTCAGAGGAAAGGAATAATTCAGTTTACAATATTCTTTGAAATTACGAATCAAACGTTACTCAATTACTTATTGTATATTGATCGATATTTTTAACATTTCTCTCTCTTTCCTAAACATCGAAATAAGTTAAAATTATTGTACTATTACGGTTTGCAATAATTTATTATCAGAAAATCTCCTTGCGAAAATGCTTTTGAATATTTTTTACCAGAATTAAGCTGAAATCTTTACCACTTTCAATGTTATTTAGTTAACCTTAATTCTTAACCTTAATACTTGTACTTTTGTATTTCATTGAGTTTGATATTTAGTTTTCTGTGTCATTATTTACTGCTAATAATAATTTTCTTTATTTATTTTATATTTATTATTACCTAGCTACTCCCCGCGAAGTTGCTTGCAGAATAAAGTAGTCTAAGTTACTTCTCATTATCACCAGTCAACTGCCAGTGAAAGTCCAGCCGCTCCAGAGATTAGTTGAAACAAATAGACAGGTAGACAGACAGACGGACAGACAGACAGACAGATGAAAATTAAAAAATAATATATTTAGGTTTATGTACCGTGTACTTAAAAAATTGTAAAAAGTAGTCATTTTAATATTACGAATAGAAACTCCAGTTTATATATTTCTATAGATTTATGGATTTTACCTGAAAGAACTCGATGACAGCATATATCACCAATTAAAATCTCTACAAATTAAACGCGATCCTTTTACAAACGACAGTTTCACGAACAAGAGCTCTGCTCCAAATTAATTATGTAGAAATTGCCATCTATTCCGTGGGACATAAAAGTGATAAAGAATTTAAAAAGCTCTCTGTCATAGCCTCAACTAGGCTTATCAAGGTGAATGGACTCTTTAAAACTGTTAAGGGAAAGCTTCTGGCACCCAGGTAGTTAACGCGTCACGGTTAATAACCTGTTGCATATTGGATAAGCTGTGCGAGCTCATTTGGATCAGTACTTTTATTAATAAGTAACCTTATTAGTAGTCTAGAACAGGGAGTCTTTTGGTAAAAGTTTTTTGTTTTATATTCAAATGGATATGTTCCAAAAAACATAATAACAACAATAAAAATATTTCGGGCATCTGATAAAACATCGCTATCTAGTCTCAAACTAAACAGAGTTTGTGCTATGGATACTAGACAACTAATATAAATACACAAATACTTTCTTTTGTAACTACATATATTTCATATACCGATAACATACAAACACCGAAACAAATATTTGCAGATCATACAAACATTGAGGCGCTCATAGCCCAGTCGCACTCGGTGATTAGAAACGTTCGCGAGGGTAAGCAATGAAGGCATGATCAATGTCTGGATGGGTGACCGCTGGTGGCGTGATAACACGAGCGTCTCCGTGATTCAGTGATCACGTTAAGCAGTCGGTCCCGATTTTTATCATAGGATAACAGTCGTGAAGTTTAATTGGAGGCTTTTGGGCGGCTTAAAAACATCTAATGGCATGATTACGTAGCCACAACATTGTCTTGCCAGTCCCCAACCCGCACTAGGCCAGCGTGAGGAAGTATGGCCTTAATACTGTCCTGAGAGGAGACCCGAGCCTATAAGTAGGACATTATGGGTTGTTGTGATACGAACATTTGTTCCGACACGGGAATTGAACCTGAGACCTCAAACACATCAGTCGCATACCTCTAAGCCAACAAGACAGTCACATATGAAAATGTAAGTTCCTTGTAATCAAGTTAACAGGCGTAACTTATAATTCTAAGGTACTGAGATCTTTTTGTTATTCTTTTACATCACTCAAGAAAAAGGTCAAAAGAGACTTAAAGTCCACAAAAAATATTGTTCTCTCAAGAGAAAAATAACTTTCATGCTAGCAAAGTCAAAGTGAGCAGAAGTTTATTTTAATGAGACATGAAAGTAATGAAAACGTATATTATTTAAAAACTCAAGGCAAACAAGATACTCCTTTCAAAGCGGGTGACAATATATATATTCAACAAGTTAGGATAAGCGATATCATTTTGTTGATGTTACTCAGAAGATGAGTAACGTAATTCTTTAGTGTATTAAAATTATTTGACATTAATTAATCAATATCAATTACCTCGGAGGCAGTGGTGGCGTGTACAAATTCTGATCTGAGATCTCGGATTCGATTCTCAGGTCCGACCTAATGTTTATATGACCTGTAAATATTTGTCCCGGACTATGGATTCAAATTCAAATTCAAAATCATTTATTCAATTAAGACACCAAGTGACATTTATGAACGTTCAATTGAAGTTACAGATAAAAATCATAGATCGACACAAACAGACGCCAGATGTACTCCATTGTCAAGGATGTTTTATATGCATATGTTTACAAAACGTAGTAAATAAATATTATATCAGTCAATCCAGCTAGCTAACATAAGCATAAGCGGGCGTTGTTTGTCAGGTGACGCAAAAAATTTTTGTCAGTTTCGATGATGATTATGCGGTGCAGCTATATCATTCATAGCTTCATCTTCTTTTCAAAGGTAGTAGAGCCACACTGGTCTCAGTACAAACTGCCAGGTCGACCTAGGTGGTACTTCCGTCGCACAGAAGATCAAGTCTTTCGTTGGTAAGTACGAGACCGGAGGCCCAATGATGCAGAAGCATCACTAGGCCGTCATGGTGTGGATCACCATGCTGCATCGTTTCATTGTATGCATCGACATGAGTATGGTGACCACCATACTTGGATTCTGCTTATGTTTTCCATCAGGCAGTGTAGAGTGGCTTTGTCAAAGTGATTCTACTCTGCCTGATTTAAAGTAAAAATAAAAAACAATATCAGCCTCGATTTAAGATAAAGTATGTATGTATATTTCACATGGAAATAGTGAATCGTGTTATTGGCACATTAAAAAACACATTTCAAAAACTTAATATGTATCATTTTTACAAAGAATTAGGAAACAAGAGAAACCATTACTTTAAATTCCTAATTATATGCACTTGGTTGGATTTGATAAAATACGTTCTACCTTTGATAATACGATTCTTAACCTTTGCAAATGCCATAGGGCGAAACCTGTCAGGTTAAATTTAAGGTCATTATATAGTAAAATAAAAGTACAAATTCAAGGTCATTATATAGTAAAATAAAAAACAGCCTACAAGTTGACGTTAAAATATATAAAAAGTTCTTTGGTTTGTATTGTAGGTACACGAAACTTTCTGGTCAATCAGAAATCCGAAATAAATTACTTATCTATAAAAGCTTACCAAAAACGCAGCTTTAAAATTGATTATAAAATTAAAACAATGTAAAACTTTTTAACATATACTGAAATGGGGATCAAATATGCCTTACATTAATATTAATCGTACTACATTATGAAAAAAAAGGGGAAGGTATTTACGTAAAAGTAGTTCTTGCATAAATTGCGTTATCGGTTCATCGCCACAATTTTACCTGACCCCTTTATTTTGTCAAAAATGCCGGAACGCGTACAAATCAATCAATCAATCAACAGCCCATAATGTCCCACTGCTGGGCTCGGGTCTCCTCTCAGGAGAGGGTTAAGGCCTTACGGAACGCGTACGGCTATAATAAAAATCTATGCGCTCTATAAAATGCTTTTTATTCTTTACGTGGTACTCGTGGTAATTAATTAATCTTTAGGGAACTATTAATAACAGAAAATTTTCATTATAATTAGTTTCGTAACTGACTAGCTTCATACCGGTGCCTTCGTGTATGTCGATTATCGCGGTAACTACTGCCTCATCTGTTAATCTAATACTAAACTACATATTACTGTGAAACTACATCTAAATCCGTTTAGTAGCTTTTGCGTGAAAAAGTTACAAGCTTCCACACATCCATCCTCACAAACTTTCGGCAACAAACATATAACAGCGCCATCTAACGACGACACACTGAACTGCGGAGTTACGTATAACACTACTAATCCTGAATGGCCCAATAGTAGATTTCGCGCCGATTAGCATCAGGCATTAGGCCCGCTAGGCACGATCACCTCGCCTGGTCGGAGAATCTTCCCTTTGTGATTGAGGGACGTGACCCTGTTCCTCCAAAGTAATATTAGAAGGATGAATGTAGAAATAATGGTAGGTATGTAGGTATGTAGACTTTTTCTATATATATATCATCCTGCTTTATCAACCCCCGACGCCAAAAGAAGGTTGTTATAAGTTTGGCGTCGATGTCTGTCTGTGTGTATGTCTGTCTGTGGCATCGTGGCTCTTTAACGAATGGACCGATTTTGATGCGGTTTTTTCATATGTTTTCTTGCGGTGGTTCATAGCTATGTTGGGTTAATATCGGTCCAGCAGTGCTAGAGTATCAGCTTTTTTATAAAATGATGTACGGCATTTTTGGCGTATGATTACTTAAGTGCTTACGTAGGGTCTTTTTTTAATTTTTGATTTTGTCTGGTTATACGTCATATGTAGTACCTTACCAAAGTATACGCAAGTCAATTTTGTTCTTATTAATGACTAAAAACTTACCTTACATTCACACTTATCGTATTGATCTAATTTATAGTTCACTGAGTTTAAGAGAATCTAAGTTCTACAGATACACTGCAGTCTGGAATACAAAAGCGTCTGCAAAATATCAACTCCAAAAGTGCAAGTCCAGTGAATTCCAATAACAAGTATCTTGTAGTTGTCTTGTCTATCTGTAAACAAGTATTGGGTGTTCATTTACAATCATGACTAATCTTTGATCTTCTTACGTTGCAGATATACCGTGACTTCTCGTATTCGTGATATCGATGCTGCAGATGCGATCACTTCTGTAAAATTGGTTTTAAGCAATTTTGACGATTTCAAATAAAGTTTCTGGTTATGCGTGCGAGTATACGACTGATAAAATACGTTATCGTAACGGTTCATGTACCTGTCTTTAAGTTAATTTAGGTAGACTTATAGATCTAAACAGATTTAGAGCCTTGAGAGGAAGAATCTTTATAATCTTAAGAATTATAATGTCTATAATTCAAGAAAAAACAATATGACGCTTATTTGGTATTTTGTTTTCTTGGAAAGATTCTAATATGAAACAATTTTAGGTTATATGTTGAGATTCCGTGAAAGAAGAGAATGTATTTAAACTTGCATACATATGTTACCGCTGGTATTGTTATTTATTTTATTTACATTACATACCAACTTATTATGTCGAGTACGAGTTGTAAATAGTAAATGTAGTATTTATATTAATATGTGAAGCAAACTTTTGTACCCCTTTATGGAAAATTATGCAAAATGGGGACATAATAAAATTTGGCACGTTAAAGTTATAAACTTTAACGTGCCAAATTTTATTATTTTATTTTTAGAGGAAGAGTTCAGAAAGTAAAGAACCATAAAGATACAAAATTAATTATTGTTGAATTTCAACCACTGTGCGGTTACTAGTTTAATTAAATGTGTTTTAAAACATAGCAACTCATATCTTCAGGTAATAACGAATAAAGTACTAATATACACAGTATAACAGACTTAAATATTGTTTCCAACATCGATCTCAATTAAGCACATGAAGCGCTAGCCTCGTGTGAATACACAGATCACGCGCTACGGCGCTTAAGTTCATTAGCCGAGAGCGTCAGGATCGGGGTGGGTAAGCACTAACTACCACATCGTATTGTATATGCTAATAAATTAACAAGTACTGGTGCTCCAAAAACAAAGGCCGTAATTTGCAATTGTTGAAAAGACTATCAGCTCAACTGAATGCCTAAACCAGAACGCAAAAAATGTGTCTTTGGGGTTGTTTTATGGAATAGGGTGCAAACGAGCAGACGTATCGATTGGTGGTAATTGCCTTTGGGGATAGGGAGGGGGATTGGGGGAGGGGTTGGGATATGGGCCTCCGGTATCCTCACTCACTCGATGAAATACAGTGCAAGCGCTGTTTCACATCGGTTTTCTGTGAAGCCGTGGTATCACTCCGGTCGAGCTGGCACATTCGTGCCGAAGCGTAGCTCTCTCACGGTATCATATCTTTGAAATATTTGTACAGAAACATTTACGTTTAAGATTTTAGTAATGTACCAGACAAATAGATGAGAATAAGTTAACCCAACTTATAAGTTTATGACAGGTTGGTCAGAAACTTAAATGGAAAATTTACTTCAGTTACTAGCAGAAACTAAAAATGTCAAACATGTTGAATTTGAATTGAAACGGTGAAACCAATTTCAACTATGAATTTGAAACCACTATTGTATAGATTTAAAATTTAAAATTTTGAGGTAGCATCTATCTGGCCTGGCCATCTGGTATATAACAGTATATACTCATAAACAAAAATATGTTTAATTGAGCCCTTTTAATAGTTTGTACATCAAAACGTAATCCTATAAAGTTCCAGAAGGTCAGATTCGGTAAAGCAATACAGCTAAATGTTATTTAATCAATGTTTAATGTAAAACAGACGCATCGTCATCAAAGAGCGCTTTGTACTCCACGACCTTGCTTGCCAATCATTATTTGTTAATCAGTGGAAAGAATTAAGACTTATATACTTAAGACAAAGTATTGAACAGCGTATACATATTTAGCTTTGTATTTACGAATGGGTTTAATGTAAATGTGTTTAATGGTTCGAGTTTACAGTTTGTAATTTGTAATTATTGATTCTACTAATTTTAAGACTTGTCGACCAACTAATTGACAAGGTAAACATTTTTTTTTCTCACACCTAACACTTGGCAGAGTACATGCGATGCTAACCAGGCTACTGATACATATACTTATATATTTGTAAATACAAACATACATAATTAAAATAGACCAGATGAGTCCCGCGGTGTTACCCACGGTACCGGTAGTCCGAGATCCCTGGAACCAATTTTACAAATTATAACCATCAAGCTCATTTTTCCTAAGTGGCTTAATTTCGATGAGAGGTCCTTTCACCTTTGAAATTACAAAAAAAATCGATTGAGGGAGAATAGGGGTATCAGGGATAAAAAAAACTTTTGAGCGTAGGAGCGGGACAACGTACCACGCAATTTGTAGGACAATGTTGCTAGCAAGGTTTGTAGGAAAATATTTGTCCTACAAAATGTTTGATCCTTCCAACATGTATCGATAACGAGGTCATCAAAAATAAAACTAGCTAGCTGCTTGTTTTATAGTTGCAGTGGTAATTTTTTTTTAATATTTAATAGCCACATTTTGCTACAAATTGCGTGGTACATTATCTCGGTCCTACGCCCAAAATATTTTTGTCCTTGCTGCCCTCGTTATGTACCCCAATCGAGAATTTTTGTAATAGAAAAAAGGGAGGACTCGAAGGCACTCACAAAAAATTAGCTTGATAGTTATAATTTATAAAATTATTTCCGGGTAACCCGGTCTACTAAATTTATTTGCAAGCTGTAGTATTTATGTTTTACTTCTTGGTTAAAAGTCAAAGAACCTATAAAACTGAAAGTTCAGCTTCGAAACCTGATCATATAGTAAATAACTGAAAAAAATAGATATATACCTTTTTTTGTAAATACATACAACAACATACTTAGAAAACACCCAAACTCCGAACCAAATATTTGCATCTCATACAAACATTACTTCGAGAGTTCATACTACTATTTAATTAGCAACTCACAGTAAAAGATAAATTCAGAATTTTCAAAACTTAATCAGTATTCATAACATAGTAAATAAAACTAAACATAAAAAGAATATTCATAATTCTTAGCAAAATATTTTAGCATTGAAGTCAAGAATCTTACTGAACAGCTTACTCGTATATTCCCTTTTCTACCCCGAGGGCGCCGTAAAAGGTTTCAGAGCAATTATATCGGGTAGACTGGGTTCACTGTCCATAGTTTCTTACGTGATACTCGTAGGGAATACTAAATACAATTTTTTTTAGGTACTAACCCATCTACGCACTCAAGAATTGGCAATTCATTGTGAGTGATTTGAATTTCACGAATTCTATTGATATCTTTTCTAAAATTACTAGGATTCCATCTTGAAAATCACTTTCAACTGAAAGTAGATAATTATAAATAGTGATTTGATTCATTGATAATAATAATTTTATGGGACTCAATAAATTAGATATTCGAATCGAGAATTGTGGATCAGTTCATTCTCTTCAAATTTGTGAGACATTAAAACGGCCTGTAAATAAAGCGTCTACTTGTACACTTCATTAGTAAGGAATATGAACCCGTGTTTCCATCTCATAAAAGAAGCTTGACCGAGGACGAGGCGCCGGGGAGCGAACCACGACGGGGCCCATGAAACAACTTGGTTTCCGTCTTGTCTAGGGCCACCCGTAAGCCCAGCGCTTCTATGTTCCCGACCACCAAGAAATCTCTCTTGGTGGCTAGGCGCGTCGCCTCTTGGAAATTCACCACCGGGCTTTAACCAGTGTGTCATTGGGTTAACAAATTACGCCTAGCCCGGGGTGGAGACGACTTCGAAGGACCCAGTTGTATCCCGCGTTCCACAGGAGTGGTCCAAGGATGCGGTGCCGGTCTCTATATACTCGCATTGAACGCTAATACGTCAGGATCACATAAACTGCCCTTGATACTCTACTTCTGGACTTAAGTCTCTTCTTAGACTAAATGTTTTAGCCTAATAGACCACCATGGCCAGACTAATTGTTTAATGGTCAAGTTTTCCTTCTTTTACAGTGCTCTACGTTCATAGGAACGTATAAAGTATAGACTTTACACCTTTAGTGGCGTCTAACGATACCTTTACTTCACCCACAGGATGAATAGAGATAGTACCACTTCATATTCTTAATCCGTAACAAAACTAATAGTAAATAATAACGTTTTTGTGATTTATTAAAATTTCAAACAAAATATCAAGCGGCTTTACCATTCTTGAGTTGGAAATGGTTTGATTAACCTTTCTTTTTTATATACGAAGATACACGTAAAGAAATTTTGATGTTTGTCCAGTTTCGTGAAAGGTTTAAGGACTATCATCAATCATACGTGGGTAGAAAGACTATCCAAGATAGACCATATTTTATTTTCTATCGATTTAAAGATTGTCAGTAATAAATTATTTAAAACAAAAAAGTTCCTTATGAGGTTGGTGTACCTTAATATAAATTAATATTTTAACTATCGCATCCAGGAATTAACCCTGAATCCTTATTAAGTGTAGATTATAGAAATTTTTATGAGCTCCTTTTATTTTAATTTATTACACTGCATACATATTACATGTGGTATGGGCCTCCGCTATCCTCACTCACTCGATGAAACACAGCGTAGGCGATGTTCCACACCAGTTTTCTGTAAGGCTGTGGTATCAATGCGTTCCAGCCGGCGCATTCGTGCTAAAGCATGGCTCTCCCACAGTAGATATGTGACATGTGATAATAATTATTAGCTTCAGTTTAGAGTACTAACTACGTAAGCTTTGAGGTATTATGCAAAACTAAGTATCCTTAGACCGATTATGATCGGTCCATTTTCCCAAATGTAAATTTGTGAATGTTTCATTTTTATCGTGGACCTAGATTATTTACATTGAAGCACGCTGCAGTCCGTAATCGATAGTCCATTATACCAGGCAAATGTGTTAGATACACATTTGCATAGTTGCTCGCAAACATTTTCCGTACCCATTACATGCAAATATGATATTTTATTGGCAAATTCAAAAGCAACGGCTAGCTACACATAAATCACTACAGTGTTAATTATCTCAAGTTATTGATGCACAGTTAATGAGTTTCTATAATTAGCTTATGGTAATGATATACAGCTTTATCACTGTAGTATCATTAGTTGATAACCTCTTGGGAAGTTGGAATAACAGTTACTTATTGCCTTTACAATAACAGAAAGATCTCATTAAATATAGCTCATACGGATGGCAGCGTTACCTCGATGCTTAAAATCGATGGTTTATCGCTCATCATTCTGATCAGAAGCCGTAAAATGAAAATGCGAAGCGATGAATGCAACTATCACGTTTCTTATTAATAGTTGATGACCCCAATCCAGATATAGTAAGTTCCACAGATTTCAAGCTGTCATACGAAAACACCGCTTCAGTTACCTATGAGCTCTTAGTATAAACTCCAGTTGATTCTGTTGTTTGGTGTCAAAGCATGACTCTCCCGTTTTGTGCTACAAAAATACTTAATTCTTTTTTTTCAAATTTGATGTTACTTTCGTAATTTTTTTTTAGAATAGTTCCTTAGATTTACATTAATTCAACATGAGATGAGAGTACACGCGTTGCTAATAGGAGTAGTGTGTAATGTTCCGAAGAATATGGTGCTCAGTGGAATTAGGTCAAGGTATTCCCAACATTTAATATTACTTAATAGGTAACAATGCCGAAAGTTATCCTATTATGGACCATGCAACTATGGGGTAAATGAGTTGTTAAAAGAACTAAAGTGTGCTTCTATGCCATTAAGTGTTATGCGAGTAATGAGGATAAAATGGGATAAAATCAAGTTTTCCCAGGAGCACCGTATAGAGATATGGTGTTTGTATAATGTATGCGGTTTTGTATTTATGAAGGTTCAGGTTAACACCTGTAGAACATAGAAGCTAATTAGAAATACTGTTTAATATCCGAGAATGTAAAATGTGAAATTTATGTGGTTTCGAGCGAATAGATAAAAATTATGTGTGTATAATTTTGTCTTTCTATGATCTGTGATATCCATCAAAACGATATATGATATATAATATGAATATACTACTCGTGCGCGATAACTTGAGACCCGCGTGGAATTCGTCACCCCTCCCCTCATACCCGCGCACCTACCCTATGACGCCCGCAGTGTTCACACTGCGGGCGTCATAGGGTAGTGCAAGGTCATAGGGTAGGTGCGCGGGTATGAGGGGAGGGGTGACGAATTCCACGCGGGTCTCAAGTTATCGCGCACGAGTAGTACAAAAGTAAATCAGACCACGTTTGATAACAATCACTGGTTTCTTTATTTACATATATTAGACTTATTATTTATGTTATTACTACATACATATACGTGTACTGATAATATAATGATGATGAAGTTTAATGATTACTTTTTAATGGTATATGGGTGCAAACGTTCAGACGTATAATAAATAAATTTATTCGGACATTTTACACACAACGCCATCTAGTCCCAAACTAAGCAGAGAGCTTGTACTTTCGGTACAAGACAACTGATATTAATACATATATACTTTTTTTGTAAATACATACACATTATACATAGAAAACACCCAAACTCCAAAACGAATATTTGCAGGTCATAAAAATATTTGGTCCGACTCAGGAATCGAACCCGAGACCTCTAGAACAGCAGTCGCATACGCTACCACTGCGCCACCGAGGCAGTATCAATGTTTTTGGAAAGTCAGAAAATATTAAGTAAATTCAAACCAAGTTATTTATTAAGTTTATGATATTGAACAACCCAAAAGTGAAATTTATTCATTTCTTGAAAAAATTAATTTCCTGAGACATCATTTAGTACATAAGTCGCGGTTGTCTGGAAGAGATCGCCGTGAGCGATAAGACCGCCTATTGTATAACTTGCATATTTGTGACTCATCCTCTGTTTTAACTTTGTAATTTTGCATGTATACAATAAAGATATATAAATAAATAAAATAAGTTTGTATCAGAAATATATTTACACGAGAGCTCTTTTAAATGTACCGTTTCATTTCTGCTCTCAATATTAAATTAATTTGTAAGTTCCTCTCTTAAATTAAGCCCTCTGATTGGAAATGTTTAATGTGATTGCGATTGAAACGAAATTTAGCTATCAATCTACATCAATCTTTTAGTGTTGTCAATTGTTTTGTTAATTATTTGATGAAAACGCGATATTTAACGAGGAGGAACTTAAATGGAGCATTCATTTGATTCTTCCTTTATTTTCTATTACACAAAAGATAAACTAATTGTTTAACCTGACATACAAAAAATTATCACATGTAAGGCCGCGTACATGAACTCAACGGGACTGTGCGGCGGCGGCAGCGGTACAAATGTATAGAACTATAAGTCCCGCACGTTGATATTGCGACGGAACGTTGTCACAATAAAAGCTGCGTGACGTCATCCAACGCAGAAAGTACAGATAGCAAACAAAGAAATCTTGCCTGTTTGATACCTTTATTAACTACTACCATTTATTAACCTTACAATTAATTTAATTTTATAAATCACTTTTAATTATTGTTTTTAACGTTGTTTCAAAGCCTGTATAATTAAGGTCTGCTTTTGTATCTGCCATTATCTTTCACATTATAGGTATTTAGTTTCTCACCTTATACATGGAATGAATTATGTTTCTTAATGCTGTTACCAAAAATCCATCGAAATATCCATTTCTGTCTCTTTGGTTTTGTAGGAGTTTTCATTTGAGTGCTACTTGCTATTACTAATTAATTTTCTTGCCCTAATTTTGTCAATGTTTTTTTTGCAATGCAAGTTTCGTCACTTTGGTAGATTTTGTAAATTATTTGAAATGTCCATCACAAGTTGCTTTGAAATTAACATGACCTCAGTAGTGACCGAAGCATTCTTAGGACATGGTTTATATTTGTATCAAAAAGTTAGAGGCCTCGTTTTCCTTTACAATATAATTGTCCACCTTAATAATAATTTCACGAGCACGGCTGTTAATTACTTTCACAAAAATAAAACAAGATAACTAAAACAAAACGCTATAAAAACGTAGTAAAGGTACTCGATCCAATACGCGTAAGCTCTGGCTGCTTGCGAACGGTACTGACAGTTCAAGATGGACGCCAATCGCAATGTCAAGGTGCGGGACTCATATATGGGAGTGTTTACGATCGCAGCGGATCAGGAAGTGGGCTGCGAGTGGCTTATAAGCGGTGCGCACCAGTGTCGCGGTCACAGCTAGGAAAGGAACAAAAAAGCCAAGTTTCTTTAATCATTTATATTTTATATTCTTTATATTTGTTACTATTAAAACATTTTCATTTTTGTAATTTTGATCATTTGGTTGATTTCTTATTTCTATTGTGCATGTATAGCGACCTATTTCCCTCTTAATTTGTCAATTATATTAAATTATTGTGTATACAACTACGGATAATCATAATTATTCCAAGCTTTTATTATATATTTATATATTACCGGTTACGATTTTGTAAAAATAAATTTAAACCATAATTATTTTTTTAATTCCTATTACATAAAAAGATACCTTAATAAAACAAAATACTATCAAACATTGACCGATATTGTTAGTTATTTCAGATAACTAGTAATTTTTTTGTAACATGTCTCATTCGTCTCAAGCTATATTTTAAGAAGTAAAATTTATCATATCACAAAATAACACCACTCTAGCGCCGCGTGATCTACCCGCTGCTGGTTTCGAAAACGGGTTAGAGTTACCGCGCCGCTGTCCGCTCTGCTGCCGCCACCGTTCCGCTCCCCGCTGAGTTCGGTAACGCGGCCTAAGTGGAAGACTGATAAAATCTAAGAAACCTGTGTCACTCGAGCTGTTATTGTGAATCTATTAACACCCTATTCATAAAAAAGTTTTTTAGTTTAGGAGCTACGGTCAGACGTAGATACGCTGCAAAAACTGTTACCATTCTTTTTAGTCAGAGAATAAAAATATATAGTCTACCACCAGAAGGATTTAGAGCTGTACATCAGATGATGGAACAACCTACAGAATGGAGGCCAATCAACATAAAGATACAGTATACAAAAAAGTCATTAGCTATTAAATTGGCGAACTGACATTAAATACATGTAAGAAAATATGAAAAAGAAAACAATTTACAAAAATTGGATTCTTCGTGACTGAAAATAAAGCTGTTTCTTCTAAATATCTCATATATTTTAAACATCAAAGAATTTCAAAGAATATATTCATCGAAGTTCTATTAGTTTTCTTATGCGTAAGAAATATGTCTAAAAAATATTATGCATTAGAAAACAAGATTATAAGACTTCTTAAAATAAAGAGCATTGAAATTTAAATTTAGTTTCAAAGAAAATCAATATCGTAATCTCTAGAAATTCGTAACCAACTAAAGAATATAAAATACTTAAAGTACATGTACAAAAATTTTGTTATTCTTTAGAAATGTGTAAAATTAATTTAATTCGCATACCTCATTCAAAACTTACAAATAACAAAAACTTTATCTTAAAACATAACATATGAACATTAATGGTAATTAGTGGCCGAGAATAAACCAAAATGTTTTGAATGCCAAATAAAAAATCTGATTCTTTCCAGATAATATTTTATACAGTCTACTTAGATCTACTTAAGTATGAGTACTTAGTTAAACATGTACCTTTTTCCCTACCCTCCACGCAATAAAATATTCCGAAACTTCAACAATTTGCGAGCTTATCAAGGCAGACATATTCTGTTTATACTTGCGCTATAAAAGTTTATATAACAGCTCTTGTGTAGAATAAACACAGCGGAAAATAAGTGAAATAAAAAAAAAATATACAATTTGTTTTGAAAACCTTCTTCATTTACGTCGACGCTTAAGAAACTAAGAGAGTATGCTCTGATGGAAAAATTAAAAGCTAAAATACTATTACTAATGGCATAAGTTGTGTATTTCTATGAGTTTTCTTAGCGTGTCATAGTTTAATAAGCATATGTTGCCAAGTCAAAAAATATTTAAAACTAATACAAAACATTGCCAATTAATTAATAATGATACTAATATAAGCAATGAAATTGTAAATAATAAGATGAATAATGGCTAGTAAAAGAGAACTAAAAATCCTGCAATGAAATGAAAACTAATTTACAATGTATTTATTGAAAACTCAGGCGGCGCTTCATTCACATCAGAGAATTGTGTCATTTTTGCACAGTGATTCCAATGCCTTTAGAAAATTATCTGGCAGCTCTGGGGCTATTAGTCGGAGTGCCATCAGATATCTTTCAGACGTATAATTAGATAATACGCTGAAAGCCCACAAAAATAGAAGAGAGATAAGTTTAAAATAATTTTAAAACTTTGATAATTCAATTTTGCTTAGCAGTGAAATAGATAGTTATGTGGTACATTACATACTAACAAGGGTAAGGAATATAAATTTGTTTGTTAAACTCATGTTATTTAAAATTAAACTGAATTTATATTACTTAATTTAGCATACAAATAGTGTTTGTGAGCAAAGAGCAGAAATGGAATTTAATATTGCTATTGTAGGATGAAAACTTGCGTGGGTGTTGAATATATTCAAAAGTATTCCTCTACGCTTTTTAATCGACTTAAGAAAAAACTAAGAAAAAAGATCAACTCATTTATGTTTTTCTTTTTTACTTTTTAGAACTCAATCATCTAAGAACAAAATTGGATAATAACTTGTCCAGAATTTTATTCTAAACAGTCAACTCTACTGATTATCTCATTAACCTTCTTAGTATCCCGTGCACTTTTTTGTCATTCATCTTGTACACGTTACACGATTTCCATCTGCTCAAACCACTTCAGCTCACATATTGTAATTTGTGATACTACGTTATTTTACAAAACAAAATGCCAGTGGCTCTCATCTGTATGTATCCTTCGTCTAAAAATATTTTCTGCTGTGTTCGTATTTGTCTCGGCAAAGGTAGTGTAGGACGTCCACAGACCAGGTAGGGTGATGATTTGCACAAGACGGCTGGCAGGGACTGGATGCGAGAAGCCGATATTTAGCCTGATGATGATATGTATTCTCTCTCTTTTATTGTTAGCTTTTTAAAGTGTGGTCTTGATTTTACCTTTTTGTTTAACTAGCATTAATAAATATAAATATTTTAGTATGAAAGTTTTGAGTACTTATTTCAACATTTCAGCTGCATAAGTAATTATTAATTTATATAAGTGTCTTTTTTGAAATCAGTTGAAGACGATTATTACACAGACCTGTCGCAGGGCTTATGGCGAAGAAGATCAGGGCTATTTTCAAATGTCTTCACATACACCGTCTTTAAGGGGTAGAGTTAACTTTCTGCTGCACAGTATATTACATAGTTACCTACGTTACATTCGAAAGAGTATATTTAAAGAAAGTTGAAGTGAAATTTCAAAAATCAAGTAAGACAATAGTTTCCTGTCTTTATTTCTCTTGAGATGTGCATATCAATGGTCAAAGTCCAAACTTTGTACTCTTTATTGTACGTTATTAGTCATACCCGTGCACTCTATTCGAAACTTACCAACAGAAATTTATTAGGAAATCAGGAGGTCTATTCTCGTCATCAAAGTTTCGAGTTTGGTGAGTACCGAATGCTCCGATCAACTGTCAATTTATTTTCGGTGTGACAACCTTTCATGTAAGATCTGGGAAATATCATAGCATAAACAACAACAACAAGCTAGGAAGGCTTGTCGCTCCTGTCGACTTGTCACAGGAGCAGGCTAAAAACGCCCGTATAAAGTGCAGGAATGGTTTTTTTTTTTAAAGACAACTCCCGCATTAGGAATATACATTCCTGTGTCGCGGGGATCTTTACAAACATACATAAAACGGACACAAAGTACACCCAGACTTAGAACAACAATTTATGTATCACACAAAGTGTTGTCCCATGTAGGATTTGAACCCACAACACTTGGCGCAGTAGGAAGTGGCGTGGCGACCACTGAAACCACTAGGCCAACCGTGTAGTCTTTGCTTGTATAATGTTAATTGTATCGTCTATATTATATTATGTATAATGTTAATTGTATCGTATATTTTAAATTGCGACGTTACGTCGCAATTTAAAATAGAGTACATAGTTTAATAATCATCGTCAGCTTACGGCAGTGAACTGCTGGATGTAGTCAAATAGGCTTCACAAATTGCATATTACTTCTTGAACGATAATACTTAGCTTTTATTTAAAGTATAAGGTATTGTCTCGGCTTCAGATGTGTGAGTAATCCGTATAAAAATGATAATTAATAGATAAGCACATTGTCAATACACTCAAAGCGCGTTATAATATTTATTTATATATTAAAAATTTCATGCACAATTGTACATTGGCGGACTTAATGCCCAAGGCATTCTCTTCCAGTCAATCTTAGGGTGGTGTAGAAATCTTGCATGGTAGGTGGTACACAGAGGGAACATTATCAATAGACAAAGTACAAAATATCATTTAGACAAAAAATTGTTAATACTTTTCGCATTGAACATTAAAATAATATCTACTTTCGGTCTTCGGTCACGATTTAGAGTGTGACAAGAAAATGTATAACTTCAGTTCAAATCAGACTACGTGACTGGTTTTGCGCGATTGAAAATCATATTACTTTAAAAAAAAAGGGTTAGGTATAGGTTAGGAATATTTATTTTGATGTATAGTTAAATAAAATATATATACGGTCGAATTGAAAAACCTCCTCCTTTTTTGAAATCGGTTAAAAAGATGGGCTGTGTGAGTGTTTGAGGTTGTTCGTCACGTGTCTTCGTCTTCACGGTATCTAGTCGTGCCTATCAAGTCTCGAGTTGTACTCGTCACGATCCTAACTTTGAATTTCGATTCATTATATTCAGTCTGCGAGCGATC
Source organism: Hyphantria cunea (assembly GCA_003709505.1). Classification (NCBI taxonomy): domain Eukaryota; kingdom Metazoa; phylum Arthropoda; class Insecta; order Lepidoptera; family Erebidae; genus Hyphantria; species Hyphantria cunea. The sequence continues at coordinate 406,425 of PKRV01000823.1, read as the reverse complement.
GCCGCGTGGAGCGGGTGTTTTGCGCACGTGGATATCTAGTTCCGCGACTTCGTCGCAATTCTCGATTTACGAATTAAAAAAACTTGTTAAAGTGAATATTTGTGTTATAATGACGTTTTTTAGTGATTATTTTTTGTGATAAATGAATTTGTAGTGTCATCTTTTGTGTTTCAGAAATTGTGAAGTTAATTTAAATCATCATTGGATTTATATGTGTGGTGTTTTGTTTTGTGAGTATTTTGATTAAATACGTACCTAAGTAAATAGATTTACTTTCAATTAAATTCTAAATCAACACTGAGTTGTATTTGGAAATATAAATAGGGCATACATATGTCTATTTAAATAATGAATTGTATCACGTTATCAGCGGATAGTTTAATGCATGCGTTACTTGAGCCATGTTTTATCGAATGAACTAAGAACCGGATGGGTTTTAAGACGATGCTATAATGAATGTACCTACATACTTACGTACTGGGTACATAGTTCTGAGTAATATATCATTTCTCGATAAGATTACTCTAATACTACGATGATAAGCTAATTTCTAGGTCTTATTACAGATTAGTCGATTTTTTCATTCTGTGGTAGGTGGTGGAGTGTGGTCATACTGTCTGCCAACAATTTTTTGTGATGATTTTTTTATTCGTGATCGTGCAACTAAGCACGCTTTATACCTTGACTTTTTATTGCTGTCAATTACTGAGCTGTCGTCATTTTTTTTGTGTCAAACATACCAGTTTTTATTTTTAACCCTCTTTAAGTGAATTAAAAACAGAATGTCGTTTTCGTCGTAAACTTTTTCGCGGGGAATTCCTTACGGCTTATCACCTCTCCAGAGCTAAGTGTTAAGTTGTGTGTTAGACTCGAACCGACTAAAATCACACATCGTTCCGTCAAAAGTGTGTATTCTCTAGATGGAATGTCTATTTCAGTGACCTTGGGATATCATATCTATCAAGAAAGTCACCTAAAACCCCTGCAGACTTAAGCCACCTGATTCGACTGTTCTAAAAATCAAGAAAATAGATAGCTCCATTCAACATGCAAATATGTATTTTTATATATATTATGAGCTGGTGAATAACCTAAAACTTAAAGAAATATTTCATTTTTTAGGATTCAGTAGATAAGTATATTACTGGCATATACCTACTATATATATATATTGTTTAGTTAAGTGTAGTAACGTTTTAAATTATATTCGTTTGTAGGTACCAGAAGCGTTAACTTGAACATAAAAACAGATAGATTTTATAAAACATTCAAAATATTTTGAGTTAAATTAAGATACATACCTTACCTTCAAAACAAAACCATCTTAGAACTACATATATCTCTGTGTGTATACATTTATAGATTTTGCAATATACAGAATAGAGTTTCATTTTTTCTCATACTTTCTTCCTTGCCATATCAGGTAAATGCCTAAATTCCAAAGTCATTCAATCACAAGCTTAAACGGAATATTACGGTTCTACGGCCCAGTTATCGAAGTAACCAAACCTGTGACACCGGGATACAAGGAATCGTTATTGTTGATTGCGCCCCAGATTGTGGGACACGACCCAAGTTTTTGCGCTTCCTCAATACACAGCACATGTATGATTTTGAAAAAAAGGGACGAACAAAATGTCTTTGTTGCTTCGGTTGTTTTGATGTTCCAAGAACTTTGCTTTGTTTATACTGGCTTTATATTAGCTTGGCTTATATCTATCATTCGGCGCATTTTTGCAACATTAATGCATCGATGCGGGATGTATTTTGAAACGTATAATTTGCGTACGTATTAAGGACATAAAGTAAAACAAAAGAAGCGAAAATAAAATATAATTAAAAAAATAACAGAAGAAAAAATTAACTATGTAGTTTTTTTCATATTGACTGTTGAATAACATTGCTGCGTGGCGTCTCCTGTCTATGACTAAAACAACAATAGATATGCCAGCGAGCAAATTGTAAGAAAAGATGCTTTTACGTGACACGAATTTTTGTCTTTTTACATTGAAACTTTTATTACATCGTCTCAAATTTTTTGGTCAGTGTATCGCATATCGCGTGACGAGTGACGGTCGGCCAGTGTCCAGTGGCCAATCGGACGGTGTGCCAGTGCTCCACGCTAATTTGTTTGTTTATATCAGTGTTTAAAGTAAATGTTGTTATTTATTTGCTTTATTAGATTTATTTTTTTGCATGTGAAAAAAAGTTTCACTTTTACCGTGGTTTCATAAAACCACACAATCCTTTTTTTATTCTTCTACCGAAAATAGAAACCAGTAGAACGCCTCAAAGAGTTCCCTAAAAAGTATTAAACTTGCTGAAAAGCTCATTTTAAAGTTCTCTCTTGGCATTTGAAATGTTTTAAAATCTTCATTAAGTAGCAGATACTTAACTACACCATTCTTGGCTTTATTGCTGGTTCATGTAAAGAAACCATTGAAATACTTTTATGTCTAGGAACTTGTGCCAGCAAAATTCGTACGCAATAAAATCTTTAGTCAACTTGTTTAACGGTTTTTGTTATAAAATCAGTTCCTTTCCTTTTAAAATACTTTTAGCCGTTAAAATAACTGATATTTATGCATAAAAGAGGAAGGTGACTGACTAAGACACCCAGAAATCAACGCACAGCCCGAACGGCTGAACTTAGAATCCTGATATTATATATGTAGGTTATTTATACATCGTTAGTGAGCACTAAGAAAGGAATTTTAGAAATGAAAACCCTAGGGGGGTAAACTAGGGGATGAAAATAGCATTTGCGCGTGCGGAGCCACGGGCAAAAGCTAGTAAGTAGTATAACTAAAAATATAAAGTCAACTACCTTACGAATGTGAAATCACTAGGAAATCAATATTTAAAATAATTTCAAGAAATTACTCCAAAATCAAAAGAAGAATCAAGAGTAAAAACAAGTAATGATTTAAAAAAAAATATTTCATACTATCTGTACTTAATATTTATAAAGAAACTAACACTATCCGTTTGTCTGTTACGCTTTCATAACTAAACCGCTGAAATGATTTTGATCAATCTCGTTATAGGGACAGATTGAATCTTGGAGAAGAAGATAAGCTATTTTTGTCACGATAACCAACATAAACGCGGGCGGAATTGCGGGCAAAAGTTAGTAATGAATAATATTTTCAATTAGGAAACTATACTCTTTTTTTGGCGGATTGAACGTCGGCTATTCGGTATATAGGTATGACCAACATATTAAAAGACGTATGGGGTATCAGCATACTTTTCCTGTTGTCCTGAATATTTTCTAAATGTGATAATGAAACACATTAAATAGATGGATACCATTTATCTATTCATGTAACTAATGGTAGGGGTCTTCCTATTCGTCAGAATAATATTATGGTTCCGTTAAATCATAGGGGAAAATATACAGTGACGTATTACATGACTTACTCGTGTACATTCGATATATATATACATAATTATATATATTGACTCCAATTTGTGAGAAATAGTTACTGAATGGTATGTAATCACGACTGTACATATAGACCTGGTATTACATTGTTATCAATGTATACGATCTACCATATACATGAAGGAACCAGGGTAATAAATTTCTCTGTTTAGAAACTGCTCTATCTGTAAAACAGTGACTGTACACAGGGCAGAATGAGGTGCTTTTAACTATGTGCGGGCCTGCCAAAGTGACTCCGCGCTGCCTGGTGGAAAGTATGAGCAGAATCCAAGAGTGGTGGTTATCATATTTATTGCTAATGCAACAATGCAGCATGGTGACACATCCATGGCGGCCGAGTGATGCTTCTACATCATTAGGCCTCCGGTTTCGCACTCACCAACGAAACACGATAGCACGCTGCCATTTTATGTTGATCTTCTATGCGAGGTTTACCGCCCTGATCATGGTCGAGCTGGCCTGTTCGTGCTGAAATCAGCGTGGCGGCTACCTCTAAATAAAATACGTGCTGCAAATCACGTCTCCAATTTCTTATAATATTTTTCTTAAATGTATGTATTCACAACGGATGTAACTAAATACAAAATATCATGAGGGAAAAATATCATAAGATCTCTAGTTATAGTTGCCAAGGCAATGCGATAGTAAATTACATGGTGTAATATATTACGCTGTGAAGATTGTGTGTGTGTAGACCAAAATAGAACCGGGTTATGAAGCAGTTTATTTTTCTGATTATAAAACTCATTTCATTTGATTAACTTGTATATTCCGTCTCTGCCTCGTTGGTCTAGCGATTGAAGTATGCGACTGCCAATCAAGAGGTCTTGGGCTCAAATCCCGGGTCGGGCCAAAAGTGTTATTGAGTTTTTCTGATTATATAAATACTTATTAACAACTCGGAGTTTGGAAGTTGGGGTCTGAACCCCCGTGTATCGGAGAGCACGTAAAACTGTTGATCCTGCGTCTAATCTCAGTGTCAGTTAACCGTCCCATCTGATTATGAGAGTGAGGGAACAGAGAGAGCACCTGTGTTTGCGCACACATTTGTGCACTATAATATCTCCTGCGTAGTTCGCGGCTGGTCCCCGTTGATACTGACCGCCGTGGCCGTAATCGGCGGAACATCATTTTCCGTGTGCTGATGTATAAAGATTATGAAGTATCGCCAATCCTATTCATCCCGTGGATGTCGTAAGGATAGTATGATTGCATAGAGAAGGAAAACTCAAAACAAACACCATACAAATCCATCAGGCCAGCGTTAGATATTAAGCCTAAAACCTCATTTCAATGGAGAAGACTAGGTCCAGTATAGGAATGTAAAAGGCTGTTGATGTAATGATTAGTATATTCATTAATAACTCGAAGCAATTAAAATAGGAAAATTAGAAATGCACTGAATTGAATATGTGTTGGTGTTGAATTGAAAACTAAAGAAAGTGGCATTACGTACATAAGCAGCACTTACCGTGGTAGAGCAACGTTTCGGCATGCATGGGCTGGCTCCACCGCAGTTATATTACAGCCACACGGAAACCGGTGTGAAACAGCTCATGCGCTGTGTTTCACCGAGTGAGTGAGGATACTAAAGGCTAATACCCCAACATCTCCCCCATCATCCTCCCCGTGTCCCCAAGGTCGGCAACGCACTTATGACGCCGGTGTCGCGGGTGACCAGGGCGGCGGTAATCACTTACCTTCAGGCGATATGTCTGCCCTTATGTCACCAATTACATAAAAAAGAACATTAAGATTTTATAAATCGTATTGTAATACGTGAATAACCTATATCTAAGAATCAATTAAAAAAAAACAAAACTACAATGGACGGTCTTATCGACAACTGCGATCTTTATCAGTCAACCTTCTACGATAAATGTCAAACTATTATAATTACGACTGGTTTTTAAGATATTTGTTTCCGTTCATGTTCACTATGAATGTATCGTTTTATAACAATAACAAGAAGTTAGATATTATGTTCATAGCAATTAAGACTTTAATCTAGAAACACTGAGTAATTTAGAAACTTACATCGAAAACTATATACAGTTGCTTCTATTCTAACTTTTTCATTAAACATTTTCTTACAGACACACCGTTACCCGTTCAGTAGCTCTTGGTCTATCACGATGAATATAAAAGCAAAGAAAATTGAGTTAAATGACTTTTATGTACCCCTATTCTAGTAACGAGTTCTAGTAACTAAAAAAAAATCAGCCATGTGCTAGTCAGACTCGCACAGGTAGGATTCCATACTATTATCTAAACATTTCAAGCGTCTACCTGTTGCCGTAATCAATATTTAGCAAAAACGAGCATAAAAATCACGTTTGTTGAATGGGAGCCCTCTTAAATATTCATTTCATTCTGTTTTTTAGTATTTGTTATTACAGCGGCAACAGAAATACATCATCTCTGAAAATTTCAACTGGCTATCACGGTTCATGTAATACAGCCTGGTGAAAGATGGACAGTGAAGTCTTAGTAATAGCGTCCAATTTTACCCTTTGGGTATAGCACCCTAAATAAAAATGGGTATAATAATAATAAAAACAACGCATGTTCACTTATTTATGTAATTGAAGTAATAAATTTTGGGTGTTATTTATATATAATATGTATACATATGATTTATTAGATATGAGTTGTCTATAATATATGTGTATATTGTATACCATATCTAATAAATCATGTGCTGATCAGAAAACTGGTTAAAACAGCCCAGGCTTCGCCTTGTTTGCGATCAGCCGGGTGTAAGTTTTGTGAGGACATATAACTATTGTTATATTGTAATAATGATCTTTGCTACCTACAATCACTGTCTTATGAAAAAACAATAGAAACGGTAAATAATATCCAAGTTTCGTGTTGCGCGGTCATTTACACGTCGATAAGACGATAATACCGTTACTTATCATTATTTCAGGCGAGTTCTCAGCATAACTTTAAGCGAGGTTCAAGGTTATTTCCAAACTGAATTAATACATAATAAAAGCTGTTTAGTATTTCCTCTATACATATTTATGACAAAACTTTTTTTTTACTTTCTGTGTACTATATTTTAGGGAATCGAGAGTTATGGCAAAAAATTACAATTGTTAAATGTTAACCCTACTGTTAAAAAAAACCTGCTTGACAATTACAAGCAATGATCAGATGCTCGTCTTCTTTTATTTTATTTTCGCAATGTTAAAAAAATACACATCCTCTGTAACACACATTTTTTGAAGATGTCACCCTCACTTGGAACGTGGACTACGGGGCGGAAGGACTACACTATCTGTGCAGTCGTTGGATTATTATCTAGTTATTCAAATCAACAACCCATAATGTCCCACTGCTGGGCTCGGGTCTCCTCTCAGGAGAGGGTTAAGGCCATACGTTCCCACGCTGGCCAAGTGCGGATTGGGGACTGGCAAGACTACGTTGTGGCTACGTAATCTTACCGTTGGATGTTTTTAAGCCGCTCAAAGGCCTCCAACTAAGCTTCACGACTGTTATCGTATGATAACAACCGGGACCGACTGCTTAACGTGACCTCCGAATCACGGAGACGCTGATGGTAACATGCCACCAGCGGTCACCCATCCAGGTACTGACCGCGTCGTCCTTGCTTGCCCTTTCTTGCTTCTAATCACTGAGTGTAACTAGGCTATGAGCGCGTTATTCAACCACTCTTAATTAGATCACTGTTGTCACCGGTTAGTTATTAATAAAATCATTCATATGGTTTTTAAAAGAATGGGTGTATGTATGTCTGTTATATTCTTTAATATCCTTTATTTTTACTTTTCTGCGATCTGTGGTGGTGATGTCGTAAATAAGGACAGCCTGATCGAAGAGGCGTGGTTTTAGATGACAGATGTCCCACATCATATACTGCTACTAATTCTCATGTACTAACTTTTAATTTTTCGCGTTTCATGATACAATAAAATATTTCACGGGAATTAATGCGATCACTAATTTAAAGATATTACATGCCTCTGATTCGTTTTACCTTTGTTGCGTGACCGTGTAAATAATAATTATATATAATCTAATTAATTTCTCATTTGTTTTTATTTTGTAATAACTCACCTTAAATGGGGTATCACCTCACGGATTTGATAACAATAGTTAAGTAAGTTAATAATTTTAGATTCTTGAAGAGGTCTAAGCAAATACACTGTATATTTTTAACCCCCGACCCAAAAAGACTGATGTTATAAATTTGACGTCATTGTCTGTCTGTCTTTTTGTGTGTGTCTATCTGAGGCATCGTAGCTCTCAAACAGATAAAAGTTAATTTACATATGGTGGTTTTTAGCTGTGTTTGGTTTAATATCGGTCCAGCAGTGAAAGAGCAGAGAGCCAGTTCTTTTCCAAAATTATGTAAGACATTTTTACTAAGATTTTATGATTACTCGATTAATTTCTTGAGTAGGAGGTTTTTTAATTTTTTAATTTTAACATGTGTACAGTACAGATCGAATGTGATGTTTCTAATAGAGGGTTTATGTTAACATATTGTGAAGTATTTGGCATTTTGAAATATCCAAGTTTCTACATTAATATCTTTAATATACTGAAACTGTCTGTTTGAGAGCTTCTCTCCGCTCAGGTAATTTAATCAGAAACTACATTATGATAGGCGTATATATAAATTCACTTTGAACGAGGTATTGTAGTTCACCGCTTCTGTAAATGAATTGAAATTAAATTGTAAAAGACTTGAGAAAATGATGAATAGCACTGTCTGTGCACACACAAAGCACTACCATCACTTTTTTCATTTTTTATTATATTCGTTTCTCTTAAGTACGCATGACTATGCCCTTACATTTCTCCACTATCCTCTGTTCACTCAGGGTTTGCTGGCAGAAAACTAAATTTTTGGTTAAGCACGCCTTTTGTATATGACACTTCTTTGTATTTCTTTCATACTTGTATTTTCAATGTGTACAATAAAGAATAAATACAATATAATACAAATTCAATTTCGCAATTTTTAAGTGATGCTGCATTATTCTATGGGGTTCTGTCCGCGTGTGTGTCAAATATCGCGATAAATAGTAGCCTATATCTTTTCTAAACAATCAAAGTATTTCAGTGGCAAATTTCATTGAAATCAGAGCAGCTATTTAGCCGTGAAAGTGTATCAGAGTTACTTTCAAATTTATAACATTTATAGCTGCCTCACGTAGCCTCATTTGCTTCCCCTATTGGCCGTACCGTGATAAATTTCCCCCGTTTTTGAAAACATTCTTCTTTGGTGCTCCTCTACTATTGATCTAAGCGTGATACCTGTAGCCTTCCTCGATAAATGGACTATCTAACACTGAAATAATTTTTTTAAATCGGACCAGTAGTTAGACGTAAGATTAGCGCGTTCAAGCACACAAACCAACAAACTCCTCTGCTTTATATATTAGTATTAAATAGATACGATATATACATGATATCACGTTTAACCATAAGACATGTAATGCTAATTAACTTACTAAAAAAGGTTAAACTAAGATATTAAATTTAAGCCAACCAAAGATTTTTTTTAATTAAAAAGGAATCAAATAACTAGAATGACATTAATGTCAAGGATATCAATCCTGAAACAGTTGATCAAGCTAACACAAAATGTATGCACTGCAAACATTCGTTCGCCTATATTTACGATATTTTAAAGTTTTCCTTGACCTAAGATGAGCGAGCATTATCGAAGATATATGTCTTACGAGTGTTATGACGTAACGTAACAAGGCCATTGGCGTTATGAGCAAGTTTTTGTGTATGGAAGGAATTTTATAATTCAAATCACGTTCTCCAACACTGGTTTCTTTTTTAATATTCGGAAATGACAAACGCATTCTTATAACTGCCTTAAATGGGGATAAAATTTAAGTATAATGTGTTAAATTAAATGTTAATATACTTTTCTGGACTTAACTTACTTTATGTGGGTATATTGAATGAACTGAAAGATTATTCTATACATACAAACAAATAAAACTTGAAATATCTGTTTGTAATATTGGAATAACCGGTTTTTACCAAATACATGTTTATACAGTATATATATAAGAAATGTCATTTTTTAAAAAAAATTGTCAGTCTATCTGTTTGTTCCGGCTAATCTCTGGAACGACTGTATCGAATGTAACGGGATTTTCACTAGCAGATAGCAGATGGTATAAGGGATTACTTAAGCTACTTTTCTAGACTAGCTGTGTCGCGGCGGTACCCACGGTCGTTGTTGTACCGGGGGCAACCCCGCAGGGCTCAGCTAGTCATAAATAAGGATGAATGTGACTGATACGCGCGTGATAAGGTTAAGTTTTTAATAAAAACAAATCACGTCGTTGCGGACGTCTGGGTGTGAAACATAGAATTTATTGTGCAAAAGTTATGTATTAATAACAATGTGAATATTTAATGATTGCGCGGATAGCACAGTGGTTTAAGCGGTCACCACGCAGCTATCTACTGCATTGCGTGTTATGGGTTCAAATCCTACATGAGACAACATTTTGTGTAATTCACAAACTGTTGTTCTGAGTGTGGGTGTTCTTTGGGTCCATTTTACGTCTGTGAAGTCCCCATAGGATTCTTCCCAGAGCGGAAGATGCCATTGAAAAAAATAGAATGTCAGTGTGCGAGAGTTCCAGAGTTACTTGTCCTTCCAAATGCGTCGCCATATTGGATTCCATATCACATATACTATAACATAGTGTGGCAACGCGTCTCCATATCTACTGGCAGTCTGACACTCCACATGAGATGCCTAACATCATAATCTTAACTTTAAATAATTAAGGTGCAGTAATATCAAGTAAACTGAAACCTTATATAGTGATGCCATTAAAATTCACTTATAGTGTAAATAAATACGCAAACTTAATTTATAATTTTTCCCACGGCGATTGCCGTTTGACCTTGATGATAACAGTTTCTATAAATATTGCATTATTTTAGTATGTAAATAGTTTAAATCTATGTCTTCACTAACATTGTTTGTTTTACTGATTAAAATACTCTAAACTTCCTTTTTTTGCAGCAACAGTATCTCCACGACATTTGTATAACAAACAATCTCATTTTCGCATATAGTTTATTAGTTAGAATTCACCCATTAAACTAGCAGGGTCTGCAAATAAATTTTCTTGAATGCCAAGAGTGGAAATTTTGTTAAACATGCTAGTATTCATTATGAAATAGGGGTAAACTCGTTAATGTAAAGTAAATTGTGGTTGTTTACACTTAAATCACTTTCGCTTCATTAAACTTCAAAGGTTTATAGAAAATCTTTATAAAGTCACAAGCTGTGACGTTGGAAATGACGTCTGATAAAAAAAGAAGAAAGAATTTAATTTTTCAGCAGTTTTCCTAAAATAAGGTTTTACACATAATGTGTATTTGATTAAACATATAAGTACTGTTGAATTTATAAATATTTTTTTAATTGCTACTTTAATATTGCTTATATATGAGTTAGAGGTGGCGTGTGGTGGACAGAGTGAGTGCACCACCGCAGCTTCGCCCATTTATTATTATTTATTTACACTAAGCTCGAATATCCCTATTCCTTATCTGCATTTAAGTTTACGTTCACACACACACACACACACACACACACACACACACACACACACACACACACACACACACACACACACACACACACACACACACACACACACACACACACACACACACACACACACAAAACAAGCAGAATCTTGTATTTTTGAAAATTGTTTTTTTTATGCTCAGCAGCATATAGAGATAATAATCTATATTAACAGAGTTTATTTAATATTATCCCGTGTAAAGAAATCCAGTCATTTTGGCAATCAGTCTGTACACAGAGACTGACATTCATTTACAACGTTTTAAATAGTAGTATTAAAAATCGACTTTAGTAGCATTTATTTACAAGTTATTTTTAAACCTATGCACATCGTTTTTATATGCCATAATATTTTACATCATGGTAACGTCTTGAAATAAATGTAGAGAGAATACCTCCACTGTAACTCTCCACAGACAAGCACCACAAAGGGGAACATCGAAACGAAACAAAACAGCGCATTTCAATCATAAAAGCGTAAAGCTTAGGTACTTCATACATTATTAAAAAAATGACGGTTCTTTTGTTATATACTTGATAATACGAAGATAGAATGTTATAGCTCGTATTTAAACCAGAGCTAATTGAAATATGTGAACAGTTTAGATGCCTCACGATTCGACCTTAGAATTACATATAGACTAACATGTTCTAAATAAAAATGTATTAATTAATTCAAGGTCTATCTACGATTGGTTTACTCATTATGTATCAGCGACTTTTATCTCGATATGGCGATCAAAATGAGTATAAAGTGTTGTTGATACGTACTTTTTTGGTACGGTTTGGAATTCTAGGCCCCAGGATAGATAGTATTTAATATTGGCCAATTGCTATGAAGTCCTTATCATAATCACGAATAGATTTTTATATAGTACTAATTACGCCCAGTGGTGTTGGCAGTAATTGTTGTATCTTTACAACAACTACCATGGGGTACACAGGGGGTAAAGGTACAAGTGGCTAGCACTATATTTTTATGTCGCGAGGTACTTTATAAACATACATGAAAAGGACACAAGTATCACCCAGACTCGGAACGTCATTTTGCGGATCACACAAAGTGTTGTATGATGTTGGTTTTATCCTCAGCAAAGTAGAAAGCGGCGCCATAACCGGTTGAACCACTACACTATCCATGTAGTCAAAGTTTAATATAATTACTTAGTAACAATATTTAATTTGACTAATCAAAATAAATGGGGATTACAACCGTGGCAGAGCCACGCTTCGTCACAAATCGAATGCCTAACAGAAAAACGGTGTGCAACAGGGCCTACTCTGTGTTTACCGAGTGAGTGAGCATACCGGAGGTCCAATGTCCAATTTATTTTTTTTTGTTTTTTTTTTTACGTTGTGGAATGCGTTTACTCTCTTCGCTCCCTCCCCGCGGGGACAGGGGGTTCGCTTCGTGTGGGACTCCTGACTGACTCGCCAGACTACCCACTAAACCACCACGGTGTGCCACTCTGCGCCTGAGACGGGAGAGTTCCGGGAACCGCTTTTTTACGCCATCCGGACCCGAGTATTACGGAGGTCCATACCTCAACCTTCAAAGGCCGTCAGCGTACTTGTTGCACACCTCTGGTGTGGCGGGTGTCCATGGGCGGCGGTAATCGCTTAAGCCTACGTTTGTACACTATCCCATAAAAAAAAACCTAGCAGCTTCTGAAATTAAGGAAAACATTACTGAGAGCTGACCCAAATACAAATTACGCGTACTGTAAGACAAGATGAATATTTAATTACCCCGCAAAAAGCTTAAAAAATATTCTCGAACAAGTCCCTATCATCTTGAGCATTTCGTCTACTTAATTCTTGAATTATAAGAAAGGCAAGCTTAAAACTTAGGTCGGTGTTTAATTTACTTAAGACGTTGGTGTAGTAAAAATGAAAGAAAATTTTTAACTTAAATTCCGTCTTATCCATTAGCAAGACGCTATGTTTTGCATTCGACGTTTTAGACTTCTAGGAAAACTACTGCGACGAAATAAAAACTAGTTGAACTGTCATTCAGCGCATTGTAATAAAAGATTGACCTGGATGTTTAAATTTACAGTAACTATGTTTATATTTTAAAAGAAATGTACTCCACTACATAACACAATATATCACTAGGTATATTCTACAACTCTTAGTACAAAATTTCCTGTTTAAGACATAGATAGCGATGAATCATAATACTATTTCCTACGTAGTAGTTATCTTTTAGGTGTTTTACACAGCTTGAGATAACGCCTCACTCATGAAAGTAATAAATATTTTCTTAAACAATTTTGGTAAATCTCTCTTATAACGCGCATTTCACAGCCAATGTATTTTCTACGTCTTAATCTTTCTGCGTTTAGCTTAATATCATTAGCCATTTTATTTTTGTGGCGACTTCCACATACAACGTCAACATAAAAATATATGATAGCGCTATCTACCAAAGAAACATCGAACTACCGTACCAATCCTAAATCGCGCAATAGAAGTTCTCGCGCCGATTAACATATATACAACTTCCCACCATTAACCGTTGGGGCAGTAGCCCGCCGGGCATGATCACCTCGCCTGGTCATGTGCCGTTCCTCCACAATTTTCTTTAAATTTGCAAGTAACAATACGAAACTAATTGTATATTATAATAACATTAACATAAGATTGGTATTCGACTGTGGCCAAGACAGTTCATGTTAACATATAACCCATGCTCAGCATTGCCACATTTTCATTATCAGTTTTGATAGCTATCTATTATACCTATGTATTGCAACCTAGGATTTTTGTAAAGCGTCTGCAAAGACGTTGGTAATTAACCTTAAATATGGTTTAATATACTTTTTAGAAATATTTTTCGTATCCACAAAGCCTTTTGGTTTGGGCGGTTTTTGTGTCTTCTTGGACAATATCATTTACACCGTATGGTGTAAATGATATTGTACTCGTATGAATACTAGGATTTTAAGCTAGAATTTTAACAAATATCGGTATTTTTAATATAGATTCCGTCCTTGAAATGTTAAAACTTGTATAATGAATTGATGAGTATTTTTAAATAGTGAGTGTGATGAATGTCTTCAAATTGAAAGCTTAGGTTTTTGTTTCGAGTACACCATAACCAATTAATAAAAAACATACAGACGACTGACGACGATCGGCGACGAAACATACGCGACGAAAAAACAACACACACAATTAATTTAACTACTATTTTTTAGAGAGGGAGTAGAGACACGCTGATTTCATCACGAACGGGCCGGCTCGACCGAAGCATAGAAAATCGCAAAGAAAATCAATGTAAAATGACAGAGTTCGTGATGTCGTGTTTCTTTGGTGAGTGTGAGACTGCCCAATGATGCAGAAGTATCACTAGACCGCAATTGTGTGGGTCTTCATGCTGCATTGTTTGTATTATCAATGCACATGGTAACCACCACTCTTGGATTCTGTTTATACTTTTATCAGGCAGAATAGTGTCATTTTGGCAAGGCCATACATAAAAAAGAAGCTTGCAAAGACGTTTGATCTTCACTTACAACGGTCCTGACACATCTCTTTTATTTTTTCTTTGGAGTACAAAAGGGTAGATGACTGTATCGTAAATAAATACCGATGTCTCCTTCATTAAAAGGAATATTACAAAACATCTCGGAAAATATAATTATTACAGTTTCTCCTTTCTATTACAAATTTTAATAATAAACATTGAGATATATTGCTCAATTGAGTAGTGGGCAAAAGTGACGTCACAAGTTTGTATTTAGTACTTTTTTTTATAAAGTTATCGTTTTGACAGAGGATAAAAAGTAACTAATTTGACTATGGTATCACCTACCCTATTGAGACTGAAATAATATTGTAAATTGAACTGTTACAAAATAAATGGAATCATTATGTATCTGATAGCCAAAAGTAACCTCGACGATATAAAGTAAGAATGAATAAATAAGGTACCTCAGAGAGCATCAAGAGGTTTATTGAGAAGGGTATGGATTGTTTGTGGGTGAGAATAACACTCAAGCTCTGTGAGTTCGTGTATAAATAGTATAAGACTTTTTTGCTTTTTCTGGTACAATTTCTGTTATAAATGAATGTTATTACAGGATAGCATTAAGTAAATGACCCCATTTTATTGTGATACTTTGTTTTTTTTAGTCTGTTTCCTTAGTTCTTCGTGAACCTGGGCTTTGAAATGTGATGAAGTAAAGAGCACAAAGAAAAGGTGAAATGTCGAGTCGGCAACACGTACAATTATGTATTTTTTAAACCGTAGTCAAGTGTTAAAATTATCTGCCTATGTGTGAGTGAATCGTTTCCGTTTTATACCCGACTAGGGACCCTTAGCTTAAAAGAAAGCGATATAGTTTCGGCGATCTATGTATATTTGTTTGTTCTGACATCTGAAATACTTAACCGATTGTAATGAGTTAAGGTTATGTAATGAATAAGTTGTCCATAGGTTCGCAATAATGGACGGGACGGAGACTAGATAAATTTAGTTGAAAGTTTTTAAGTAGTCGGGCTATAGATTTTTTTAAATTTTGTTTGAGTGCTGCCTGATAGAAAATAACTACCATTACAATGGACACGTGCAATTCAAGAGAAACAACTATAATGCCGTCTTTTAAGTATTTTACCTCAGGATACGGGGAATTCTTTAACTAGTCAAATATAAATCGAAAAAAAGAAAGTAGAAAGAACAATGTTAATAAATAATAAATAAATAAATAAATATGTTCAGACATTTTAACACACAACGCCATCTAGTCCCAAGCTAAGCAGAGCTTGTACTATGGGTACTAGACAACTGATATTAATAGTTACATACTTTTTTTTTGTAAATACATACATATTATACATAGAAAACACCCAAACTCCGAAACAAACATTTGCAGATCATACAAACATTTGGTCCGACTCAGGAATCGAACCCGAGACCTCTTGCACAGCAGTCGCATTCGCTACCACTACGCCACAGAGGCAGTCAAATAAATTCAGTCTTCTTTGATTTTAGCCAGTTTTATTCTACACACCACCATCTTCCTAGCCTTTATTATTCCCCAGATTTGGGGTCGGCTTCTAGTTTGACAGGTTCAGGTTTTACCGGTATATAAATATTTACACGGAGAGGCTGGAATCGGACCTCAGGGTTACGGAGGTCCGATGCCAGTCTCGTCGTGTAAAAATATTGGGTGAACTGAATTCGAAGGTTGAACTAGTTGTCAGTATATTTGAGGGCACTGACTTTCCAATAACGATTGCCTTAGATATTCATGACAACCAGGACCGACGGCTTAACGCGCTCTTCGAGACACAAGCAGGAAACACCACTATAATTAAACACACACCATTAACATAAAAACACTGAAGTTAACTTAATCAAAAACTGAAAACAAGTCATATGTATCATACATTAAACAAACTGTTGAGTATAATATATCCACGTCAAGTTAAGTGTAGATTCACTCCTCGATACTTTAGCTAAGTAACTTTTGAGAGGAGAGGCAATGACTTTCATATTAACTTAACACTACTCAAGCTCTTTCAGTGTAATGCAATATTCATCTGTGTATAATTTCTTGATTATTTAGAAGTGTTTACCTCTCCTGGATTAGCCATCTTCCTGTGAAAAAGGAAACAAATAACTGTTAAAGGGATCTGTACTAGGAAAGTGGTACAAGTTTTAGTGGCTCATCGATAGACTAGTCACGTACAGACGATCTATTCAGCCATCCAAAGAAATGTATTTCTAAAAAAGACCTTAGTATCTTAATCTCTTTGGGTTCCAGAGAATGTAAGGCCTAATGACCGTGCACTTCGCGCGGTCGGCATATTTATCTTACGTGGCATTCTACAAATTTCATTACAAAAACGAAGTTTATCACTAAGCAAATTGTGGATAGAAATTAGCCTACGCCGAATTAGCTCTAAAAGATCTTAGAACTAATTCGGCGTAGGCTTTAAAAGATTAAGGGGCAAACGAACAGACGTGTTGCCTGATAGTAAGCGATTACCAGCATCCATGGACACCCGCAACATGAATGTGGATGAAAGTAGGATAAGGGCACTACGGGGGTTTCTTTTTACGTGTGGGAAACCCCTAGGGCCTTCGGGTTTGCGGCAGGGCGGTGTGTCGGAATCGAACCGAATAAAACCACATGGTGTGCCACTCTGCGCCTGAGACGGGAGGGATCCGGGAACCGCTTTCTTACGCCATCCGGGAGGGATCGGGGCCTTTTCGGTATCTTCACTCACTCGGTGAAACACAGTGCAAACGCAGTTTCACTCCGTTTTTCTGTCAGGCTGTAGTAACAGTCCTGTCGAACCGGCCCATTCATGCCGAAGCATGGCTCTGTCAAGGTGTTTCCTGTCACACAAATTAAAGCGAATAAAGGTGTACTAAATTCGAAAATACCCTTTAATAACCCGTCCGTACTTTATACATCTGCAACTTGCGTTAAGATTGTCAACACTTGAATAATGAACGACAGTAACTTCACTGTTGTCAGGTGAAGTTGAGTTGTAATACGACTGGATTTTACTACACGTAACTTGAATAGAATATTTATAGGAGGTTCTACCTAATTTGGTTGGTTAGTAATGCGGCAAAGTTTTGTTTTGTTAGAACTTGTCCCGGTGATACACGACACACACTGTTTTGTTATTAAGACCCAGGACTGTATCCATTTCAACGATTTTTATCTACATTGTTTGACTTTCTGTATTAGAAAACCCTATTAGTTTTAAATATATACCGAATTAACTGCAAAGTTGAGTAAAGGGTCAGTTCGAGCATTGTGTTTCTACCACAGTAATATATTCACGTCTAAAAAGTATTGACTTAATTCTTCTAATACTGGTGGGCTTATTGACAATTAATTTGCTTTGAGGAGTTTTTAATTTTGGATTTTGATTTTGTGTTTTGTGTTGTGGCTACTTCCACATTCAATGCAACAACAGAACAATAGAACAAAAACACGCTACAGCGCCATCTACCAAAGATACGTCGAACTACGGAACTACGGAGTAACTAAGGAAACTAAGAAAGTACCGATGCTGAATCGT
Source organism: Hyphantria cunea (assembly GCA_003709505.1). Taxonomy (NCBI): domain Eukaryota; kingdom Metazoa; phylum Arthropoda; class Insecta; order Lepidoptera; family Erebidae; genus Hyphantria; species Hyphantria cunea. The sequence goes on along the minus strand of PKRV01000823.1, from coordinate 388,315 downwards.
GCAATTGAAGTTCTCGCGCTGATTAACACATATACAACTTCCCAAAATTAACCGTCGGGTAGTGGCTGGCTAGGCATGATCATCTCGCCTAGTCGGGGGATCCTCCCTTTGTGTTGGAGGTACATGTGCCCGTTCTTCCACAGTGTCATTGACGTTTTTCTTCTTGGTAGTAACTAGTTTAAAACGTTTTTATTTTCTTTGCGAACTTTTTCTGCATCCATGGAACATGAACACCGGTCAATATCAACCATATTTGTTATTTTTAGTCTGATATCTTCTGCTTTTTCAAATATATCAGATTGTGTCCTGAAATGAAATAATTCCATCGGGAATCTAAACCAATATAAAAATTTACTAATCTTAAATGGAAAAAAGTCTATCTCAGCGGTCTGTGTAATTTACATTTCCGTACGTTATTCAAGGAAATTTTGCCTTGCTTAACATATCTGTGCAAACAAGTGTCTGCGGTATTTCCGGACTAACATGATATTCAAAATTTCAAGAAAACAGGACATTCAACCAAGTCAAAAACCTACACCACACTTCTGTGGAATTATTTTTACTACCTCAGTTGCGCTATGCTAGCGTATACGACAGTTGCGCTTAGGTCTCGGTTTCGATTTCCGAGTAGGACCAAATGTTTGTATGAACCCCAAATATTTATTTCGGAGTTTGGGTATTTTCTATATAGACATTTATGTATTTACAAAAACCTATAAGAGTTTTATCAGTCAACCTAGGATCTCTGATTTGTTTTATGCTAGATGGCGTTGTATGTCAGATGTACAAAATATTACTAGCTTTTTTATATAGACAGGTAAACTGATGGTAAGTACCAAGAATCTTAAGCGTGTTGCCGACTTTTGAACCTCCATTTCCTTCCTTTCTTATTAATAGCATTTTAACTTCTCACTCGGGTGAAGCGTCTTTTCCTTTGTTAAGTTGTACCTAGTTATGCTGTATCTCGCTCAGGTATTGTTGCTGTTCTCGGTATAACTCGAATTAGCGACATGACTTTTCTCCGCATAACTTGATCTATTTAGATACCAAATATCTCAATTTCTTTACGCAGTAGGAGTCGTTAAGAGACATTTAGAATTCAAAATAGGAGACAATAGAAGTCTCTCGTTCTAATTCAATTATAATAATAAAAAAACCACGTCACCATTATATTGTAACAACTGTTCTTCTTGTTTTTGAAAGTGACTGACTGACGCAGCTAACGCTATTTGTTACTAAGGGGTATACTGTGTTTTGTAATCCGCTTTTGTTACAATAAAGTAATATTATTATCAGGAAGAGGTAGCAATATTGCTCTTCTTGATGTTATGATTTCTTTACGTTTTATATGAAATGATCCAAACCGAATTATAAGTAACATGAGTATGTTTTTTTAATAATACAATAACAATCCAAGAAAATAATCCAGTATTAGTGATTCTCACTAATGAGGTCTTGACTTTTAACTCAGTTAATGATAATTAAATGATCAAAGATTCTGTTTGTACATTATAATATAAACAAGGCACAATCTCCTGTATTATAATGAGATTTCAAGACACGCTATTTATGTATTTCCTGTTTATTCCTGTTTTTATCTTTTTACCCGAGTTTCATTAAAACGAGTGTTATTTATTTAATTAAACCTGAAGACCGTTCCGCAACGTATGAAATTACATCAACCTAATTCAAATTTTTATTAAATTAAGCTTGTAACGGCAAAATCTATAGGCTTGATAATAAAAGGTACAACGTTATACACGTATTACAATGTGATTATGAACAGACATAGACACAGACAAAGATGAATATATTATCTTTTGACTTCACCCAAAAGATAATATATTCATCTTTTGAGCGAATCACTAAGAAAACATGATAAGAATGTCGGTTGTTCTCTATTGTCTTCACTCAAAAGATAATATATTCATATTTTGAGCGAAATCACTAAGAAAACATGATAAGAATGTCGGTTGATCTCTTTTAACTTTACTCAAAAGATAATATATTCATCTTTTGAGCGAAATCACTAAGAAAACATGACATTTTTGTCGGAAGCAATTTGAAAAAAAGTAGGCACATGAATCATTTGAAAATAACTTTACTGCAATGTGTTAATTAATAGCTAACAACGAACTATATAATTTTGTACACTATTTAGTTTTTGAGAAAAAACGCATACTTTATGATGCCACATTAATTCTTATAACTTGGACCTGAACTTGTACTACATAGGGATACACCTAGCCTAACTCATCATATTACTAAATAATTTTTAGAGTTTAGGAAATCAATGAACGTTTTTAGTTTGGAACTTTGGCACATACATTATACATCATAGTTCGATAAATATTTATGATTTTTCTATTGACTTCAAAAAGATTAAAATTTGCCATTGATCTAGCTATAAAACACGTGTAAGAAAATAAAAGTATAGAAAACTTAGTAAGTCCTCCAGGCTTCTGTTTCATTGAGATTCATGGAAAATTCTAAAATCCCGTTTTGGTATAAATATTTAAATCGAATCGTAACAGAAATCGGAGTCAACATTCTTTAGATGAAAATTTCCACCCATAGATATTTGATTCGTTGAATAAAACAGTATAACGGTAACAGTTGTTAGGAAAATTTATTAAACATTATTTTTTTATTCATAAATCCAACTTCCCTTTGAATTTTTTCGTGATTCATGATTTTTAAAGCAGATTGCCGAATGTAATATAGAAGAGTATGGCTTTAATAACATATTTTATCAAATAGCAGGTGTTAACATGCAATATTAAGACCTTTAACATCATTTTGTTTTATAGAAACAACCACAGTCTTCTATGGATGTGATGATAGCCAAGTACAATCAACTTTTGTACTAGTTGGGGTCTAGCTTTGCATAAATTGCTCCTCTTTATATTCGAATGTATTTTAAATGTGGCTATTTAAGTGCTGTTTTTGTATTATGAACCACCGAAGGGAAAATTAAAAATGTTAGCTATTTTAAATTTTGTCATCATTCATATGCTGAGCAGCGTTTTTAGTGAGACTTGCAGACTTTTTCACAAATTTATTATTACATGTAGGTCTTACCTACATGTAATAATAATACGTAATCTGCGTGTATTTAAAAGTCGTTATTTTAGTCGATGGCAAATCCAATTCCGCGAAGCGAAATTCAGGACCTTGATTTGAAGGTACGAATATCACTTTTTATGGTTTTATGATGCTCGCACATGACTTGTGACTTATTTATATTATTATCATATTTAAGATATTCGGTGGTCAGTTTTACTATACTGTGCGCTTGTTACTATTTAGGTCAACTAAAATCATTTTTAGTAGGGGGAAATCTTACGAGTTCGCGTCATTGCGTTACCGTCACCGACAAGCTGACGTCCCTTCTTTGACCACGTTGGGTACTTTTTGGTAGGGAAAAATCTTATGAGTTCGCGTCATCACGTCACCGTCACTCTCAGGTTATAAGTTTTCACTTCAATCGGCATTACTTGACTGTCAATTTTTTATACTGCTTTAACTGGCTTTACTTTAAACCTACTCTTTTAAGAAAACTAAATAAAAATAAGCCGGTATCACTTAAAAGCTTAGTCGCATTAAAGAAAAACGTGACTATTCTTGTTTTTTGTCGACTTTTATTCGCACGATCTTCTAGTAGAAGGTCCCACTTTACTGTTATGTTGTAATTGGTCTATAGCTATTCATTCTCTTAATAAGTTCTGTTAGGTTACTCATGCCTGCTAAGTGAAGTTTCTTGACGAGTAAAGATCGCTCTAAATATCCACTGTCTCCCCTACGAGTAAACATGTTCGGCACCAAAAAGATAGAGTTGATTAAGACAATATGGCTATTTAGAGAAACATAAGTTCGTTCTTGTTTTTTTGGCAACTTAAATGATTATAATACCTACTAAAATACAACTATCTTGTGAAAATAAAAGGTTCAATTACTATCAAGATAATTATTGCACAAAATTAACATAGGACTTGGTGCAATCGTGATTATAGTGAAATTATATGCGTAGTCGTATTCGTAAATTTAGAGAGTTTTAGGGGCTGTTTTACATCACAAACAATAGTTTAGTTACAGCCTAGTATAAATTTGTCATTAGTGTCAATAAATCTTTCGTCGACCAATTCGCATTACGTATCCTGACATTCTCTAATATTGTAAAAAAAACGCGTTAGTATTCTTATTTTAACGTTGTCGATAAAATAAAAAAGTTTATTTTAGTACACAAATATTGCCATTTAGATCATTCTAGTCAACTCGCAGAATCTTGGGTGTATTTCACGATCGAACGATGGCCACCATGTAAAAATAAAGTATTATTTTAAGATAATTTCTATGTCTAGTAAGCCCTAAAGTATAAAAAAAACATTCAGTTTAGTGATGGCGACACTAAGTCTATCTACAGAAATATCCACATAGAGATTCTTTGGAGATCCATAAAAAATAAATGATTCTAAATGTAAGGACATATCAAAAGGGTCTATTTGATTGTGTAATCCTTTTACTTCTAATGTTGTACGTTTATTCTGGCTTCGTTCCAACCAACCGAAAATTTGTATCTTGTGGTGTGGGTATAAATTGTCTCGACGAGCCTTTGGCAATGATAACAAAACAGTTTGTTTAGGTGTGAACCCCAAAGGCCTAACTCTATTACGAAGTTGGTATTGTTCCGTTACTTTTGTATAATTAACGAGTTCATTCGTTGTGAAAGCTTTAATATATTTCGAGATCAGAATTAGAAATTATTAGTGTCTGATCTAAGATAGAGTATAAATTGTTAACCGAGTTTATATATTACAGTAATTTAATTTAGGCTAAAAATGTACAATGGCGGTTCTAAGGCTTGCATAGGTTATTTCATAGGTTATCTCTGTCAGGCTAAATACATATCTAGAACTACTTATAAAAAAATCTAGCCTTACAATACAATTATAAATAATTATTGAAATTTTACCTAAGAGTTTGGTCGCTATTATTAATGTTACAAGCAATCCCTTTGGGACAGAAGTTTTTGCTGATCAAAACCTATTTCCTTCTCTTGCATCCCCAGGAATGTATGAATTTGATTTATGTAAGGATACGCTTGGACATAAATTCGATTGAATATATTTTTATTAAATAATGAAAAAATAATATCAATTTCACGCGAAATAACTATAGAGATTCCTTAATTAAATCACACCTGCAAATTTCCTCCATTTCCATTACTCAAGTAATAGGCTTGTAGTTAAAAGTAACAACTATACGTTTGTACACACAAGAATACACCGTTACAGCGTTGTGTGTTCAAAATGAGGAGTAAAAAACTTTAAAACATTTGCTACTATGAATAAATTAACATTTTATAGATTTTCTTATAAATATCCTTCTCTTCTTGACATAGGGTCAATACAGATCAAAAAAAGTATATAAAGCGTTAATATTGTATTGATCCTGCTATATTATATGCGAGGAGAGCTTGTACCTTTGCTTTGATCTCAATCACAATTTTAGTAGCTGTCTGATATTCTTGAAATATATTTAACAAAAAGAAATTGACTGGTAAAATTAAAAATAAACCGTGCTATACGCTAGATAGAAAGCTGTTTTAAGATTTTTTTTTCATAAAGTGATGGATATTTGATGTATTTTAAAATTGATGTGCTATTACGGTTATATTAGTGTGTTAAATTCTGATTTAGAAACCATTTTAGTGAGTCTACAAGACAATTTAAGATAGCTCTAGCTCTTCTACGTACTCTATAAAGTTATAAACCTTCTTTGTACAGAAAAGCCAAGCATGTCTCAACGGACGCGTGCTTAACATTTGCGATAGTGCGTAATCTTATATGGAAGACTAGCGCTTGTCACTGCGAAATTTTCTTATTAGGTCTAGACTAAATAGGTTGCTAAATCTGAAAAGACATAATCTTGTATAGTACATTTAGACCCTAGTTTAAAATATAACTGTGAATATATAAAGATAATTAGTTTAAAACAATGAAAACACGAAAATCTAAACTATTGAATTTAACTTCATTATTGTGTACTATAAAATACCCCCATCCCCTATTGGGGTTAATATGTGTTGTGTACTAACTGTGTCGTGGTTTTAGTTGCCTTTGAATATTTTACACAATTTCATAACCTGTAATTTTGTTTGCGTGTAACCATTTTTTTTCTTGTAGCTCAAGTTACTCCATGTAACATCATCTATCTCCCAGTGAAAATCCCGTCGATCTGGTGGAATTGTTTCAGAGTTTAGTTGGAAAAAACAGACGGACAAATAGACAAAATGCATTTAGTGAAAAGCTGTTAATTAAGAATGAAAGATACTTAATTTTTTTTATTTGTATATTATGCACTAGCTGAGCCCCGTGGTGCAATAAGTGCGGGTAACGCCGTGGGGCAAAGCTAGTCTAAAAAGTAGCCTACCTGCCAGTGAAATTTCCGTCAAAATCGGTCCAGCCATTCCAGAGAATAGTCGGAACAAAGAGACAGACAGACAAAAATGGTAAAAACGTTATTTTTGTATATGTACCGTGACATGCATATGCATTTAGTAAAAAGCGATTATCTTAATATTACAAACAGACACTCCAATTTTATTTATTTATATACACATCTCCATGTACATATATGTACACAGAGACTCATATATATAGTAGCCAGTATTTAGGAAAGTTTTTCTTGCCTTGAATAGAACGAGTTTTTATTTTATTTTTTATTTATTTAAAATTTATTATTCACAATAGTTAAAGCTTAATGTAAAACATAGGTCCACAAAACTGTTTTAAACATTTTGTCTGTGGACTCAATTGAGCCACTATATCCAATATGCTTGTACACAACACTGTACACATCACACCCATACATTAGATATATGCATATGCACAGTGCCGTGCACTATGCACAGTTACATTTACATGTTTACGTACAATTATGATATATAACACATAACATCCAATATAAAACTTGTTTGAGGGTATATGTTTAAAAATATCAATATACTCATTCGTTTATTTACATTTGTGCTAATTAATATATTCCAATAAGAGCTTTTCAAATTTTCTTTTAAGTGTATTTATATTGGGTTCTTGTCTAATATCCCTCGGGAAACTGTGTAGGACATATGGTAACCGTATTAACCTAGGAGGAGATATTCAAGTACCAATATAGCATGCCCATTTTCCATTAAAAAATAGTGCGACATTGTACTTGTTTTTGTGCCCAGTAACCACAACATGCAATCGTAAGCTGAAATAACTTGTTTATTTGTGGCGCCTTGCGGTCACATAAGATGACATAGAAACTTACGAGAACTCTTATAATGTCATTCATAAAATTACATGAGCAATGACGTAAGTGGTTCATTGAATACAGTTATATGGATATAAATTTTTCATTTGTTTTTCCTCGTGTTCTCGGAATAACAATAAGGTCAATGTCAGTATTTATTTGTAAACGTATTCATGTATACATTTACTTATATTATTTGGGTGTAATATACTCCCGAACGAGTATTTTATGAATATGTATTGCGTTTATAGAAGCCCAGTACGAAAAGAACTTTAATATTAACATGGGACGTTAGAAATCATTAGCCTTTCAGTAGTAATTATTTAGATGTGGGTATTTAAATCTTTTAAAGATGACAAAATTGAATGCGTTTGCAATAACTTTTTGTTAGACTTCACATACTAGCATTTATAGGCAGGCATTTATAGTTGACATCTATAGACATATGTGGCGACTTCCACATACAGCGATAACATAAATATATGACAACGCTATCTACCGAATATACACTGAACTACGGAGTAACGTAGTGTACAAAGAAGCTACCAATCCTGCATCGCGCAATAGAAATTCTAATGCCGATTAATATATATAAAGAGAATAATAATAATAAATTCATTTCGTGCCATAGTATAATGTATACTATATTGTGGCAAAAAATATTTTTTTTTATTATTCTCTTTCTTAAAATCATATTAACATCTATAACATCTCAACTTCAACCGATGGGCAGTGGCCCGCCAGGCATGATCACCTCGCCTGGTTGGAGGATCCTCTATTGTGTTGGAGGGACATAAAACCTTGGCCTCCAAACATATAAACCCGTGACTAAGCTTGTAATGATAGCCCATAGTTTCCTAAATGGTTTGTATAGCTTATTTGAAAACTAGACTTATACAAAGGAACAAAATTAATAATATATTTTACTTTACCAGATTTTATTTTACTTTGCGCAAGACGGCTGGCTGGAGCTGGATGCGAGAAGCCATAGATCGAACTAAGTGGCGTGAAATTGGAGAGGCCTATGTCCAGCAGTGGACTGCGATAGGCTGATGAAGATGATGATGATGATCATAATGAATTGTTTTATGTTAGGTATTACAATTACAAGAACTGTTATTGTCGAATTTATTAATAACACTTGAGAGCTAACACAAAAATAATATAAATATTAGATTTCAGTAACTAATGTTAGTTTCAATAGTTGCGTTGGATTTAATTAAATGTTTAGTAATTAGTTAAACATTTTGAAGTCTGATCATATTTCTAGTTAAATTAATTAAATATTTGTAAGTTCAGAGTAGAAAACTCAAATGAAGGATTAGTACCTGTTCAAATAATTTTATTAAATTATTAATAGTATAGCTAAAGTTCTTAGAATACCAATAAAGTGTTAGATGTTATTTGTACATTTACAGGGTCTGTCTCACTGACCTATTTATGTATATTTGCGCAGGCATATAAGTATTAGATAAGTAATCTGAAATTTCTTATTCGTTGTTATTAAATTCCAACGAACAGATAGAGAAAAAAGTGGTGATGATGTAATGGTTAACGCGCCGGCCATTTTTTGCACTGAGCATATAACATACGTATCCTGCATTCTGAGAGACCTTGCAAGCATTTATGAAACGGATACGAAAAACACCCATACTCGGCCAAAACAAAATGAATGGATCACACACTATGAATCTATTGGTTGATTTGAACAGTACTACCGATGTAAACCCACTTCTAACTGCATTTTGCTTAAATGGAGTTCAGTATTAACCTTTCTTCTGTGTTAACGTTGCCAATATCAATGTCACAGTACTAGATCCATACTGATACTAGCACGAACGGGCCGGCTCGACCGGGAAGGTAGTACCCTCGCACAGAAAATCAATGTAAAATGAAAGCTTTCGTGCTGTTGTGTTTCGTTGGTGAGTGCGAGATCGGAGGCGCTGCATTGCTACATTTTTTAATGAGTATGGTGACCACTAATCTTGGATTCTGCTTATGTTTTTCATCATACCGAGTAAAGGCGTCACGAGTGCGTTGCCGGCCTTTGTTAAGGGATTAGGATATGGGGCTCTGGTAACCTCACTCACTCGGTGGAACACAGTGCAGACGCTGTTTCACTCCGGTGGAGCCGGCCCATTTGTGCCGAAGCGTGGCTCTCCCACGTTATGACTGTGGTGTGCTGTATTATCATAATTTTGACGGATCGCGTATAAGGAATTATTATATTTTTTTTGTCCTGCATCATTTTATAAGTTGTTGTTGGGTATTCGTAGAACGAACTTGTGGTTTTTTGGTTTCTGAAATCATACGTAAAATAATACGAAATTTCCTATAAAACTGCGGAAATTACTATTCTTAAACAGAATAAGTCTGTCGTCGTTCTACAGCACAAAGTGTCCGCGCTCGAGAAGGGTATATTAGAGCAAAATAAGCTTTTAAAAAAAATATTGGCGAAGATACAGCATCACAAAAACTATTTCTAATAATTGTGAGGGTAATCCCCGCACTGAATTGAACCCCCGTTCACTCCGTGAAGCACGAGTCCGCTGGCGCTCGCAAGAATTCAACGAAACCGAGACTGCCACCGACACCATCTCCGAGTTTGGCCCCTACTATGGACAGCATAACATCACCACCACCGACTGCAGGTAGGAAAAATGATCCGATCGAGTTACGCGCGAATTCTCTGACAGCGAAGGAGACTGACTGGTGTGAGGTAAGCCGCCCGCACCCGCACCCGAGGGGATCGGTGTAGCCGTACCACGAGTGAGAACATCACTCGTGGTACAGCTACACCGATCCCCTCTTCGTCATCGGCCGCAGAAAAAAGACATACCTACATTTATATTACTTACAAGTAAGAACAACAGCCGAACAGGTATTAGAGTATTTGAATAATATTTGTCCTGGAGTACATTGTGCTGCTGAGGTACTAAAAGCACGCGGTGATTATGCATCTTTTAAATTATGTGTTCCAGCGAAACATTTGGACTGTTTCATGTCTCCTGAAAATTGGCCTGACGGTGTGTATGTGAAACAGTGGCGGAATGGATTTCGTAAACAAGTACGCCTTGTTTACGAAATCCACCAAAGCCTAAGTGTTACACATTATTTTATCAAAACGTTAGAGGATTGCGATCTAAATTACATGTCTTTAAGTTATCCATTTTAAGTGAATCAGCTGATATATATGTATTGACAGAGACATTCTTAGTGAGTAGTATACACGACGGGGAAGTGTTTCCTGACAGGTATACCGTAATACGCCGGGATCGCGCTAATGATGCTCTTTAAGGGGGAGTGTTGTTAGCGGTGCGATCACAATACTTTGTCCGTCAAATATTAGAAAATGACTATTGTAGTGATATTGAAGTTGTGGCAGCCATTGTTGGTTTAAAATATAAGCAAATACTGCTATGTGTTGTGTACATACCGCCAAATTCAAAAGATGATAAATATTTCAATACATTAAGATTTCTAGAAGGAATAATTGAAAACCATACACGATTGATGATTATCGCTCGATCGACGATCTGAAGCTGTTCTTGCGAATCAGTAATCCGGACGACTGTGAAGCGCTTCAACGGGACATAGATAGTGTTGTAGCTTGGGGTATTCACAACCGGTTAGAATTTTATGCATCTAAATACAAACCGATGACATTTACTCGGTCTCGCTCTCTGTACGCCCACAGTTACAGAATATCGGATGTTCCTATAGATCTAGTCCCAGAAATACGTGATTTAGGTTTGACTCTAGACTCGCGCCTTACCTTCAATAGGTACACATATCACAAACTTATGTAAAAAAGTTTCAAATACTTAGGTTTCGGTATGAGAATGTCTTCGCCTTTTCGATGCAGAAACACTATCATCGTATAGTACTTCTCTTTTGTTCGCAGTACTTTGGAGTATAACTCCATAATTTGGGACCGGCACTAGGCGAAATACAATACGACGCTAGAATGCGTCCAACAGAAATTCACACGTTTTTAATACCAAGAGCTGTATGGGTTCTACCCATATTAATATCCATCGCTTTTCGTCCACGGCATGGTAGGTCTGGATACACTAGCACTGCGACGTAAGTGTGCTCTAATGGTACACTATTATTTGTTATTAAATAATAAAATAGAAAATTCAAATACTTTGTCTCGTTGCATGTTGTGGGTACCAAACCAGTATACACGGCTACGATCTTGCCATCTCCTCACCGCGCCGCAGGTGTGGACGTGTACAGCACAATACGCTCCCACGAGCCAGGCAGCTAGTCTGCTCAACTCTTTGATTGCTCAGTACCCGGATATTGACTTATTCCGTACCAATTTGAGCACATTTTTTTAATTTTGTATATTTTTCCTTAGTGGTAGGTAATATTAATATGTAATAGACATTAATTCCTGTTTATAACATTATTTATTTTTGTACTGGCTCGCTGTACGTGTTGGGCAAACTGTAAGTGCAGTGAGCAGCTGATTAAATTAATAAATAAACAAATATGGGCTGGAGTTCGAAACTATTCTAAAAAAGGAGCCATCGTTACTCCTTACATCATCAGCTATCTGCCAGGAAAGAGATATGCAAAAGATTGTAAAAAATGATATTTTGGTATGTACCATCAATGAATAAATATGAATATACGTATGAATGATATCTCCAATTATTGATTTAGTAAAAAGCGGTTATTTTAATATTACAAATAGACACTCCAATTTTATTTGTTTTTAAGTATGTACTATGCTGGTGCACAAAAAACTTTATTTTATTCAACACTCTTCTTGTCCTTCTATCCTCGATGGTAAATTAGCACCGAGATCTCAGGAACAACGATCAATTTGCGTACCCGTATGCTCATCCTGTGATTGAATAGCCGTTAGCATCAAAAGACTAAAATTAACCGATGTAATATTTTTGGGACTATTTAATTTATTGTTCTGCTTAACCGACACATATTCAATAAATTGCCGTGCCACATAGTATTGTGAGGACTTATCTTGATTTATTTTTAATTTATGTTTTGATTAGATGCGATAGCCGAGTCGGCAGCCTACCTGTTTTAAGCATGCAGCATGGATGTTAACAACATGCGTTTATCATTTTGATCATATTTATATTAATGATTTATAATTGAAGACTATTATTAATTCAAGTATGCCTATATTATGGGGACAAAGAACGAACGTTGGTAGATGATTATTGTAATGATAAGCTAATAATTCAAAGGGATTTACCGATGCATCGATGTCTATAGTTCCAAAGAATAGGTACAGGCACGACCGTTCGTTCTGAAATCAACTCGGCTCTACTATGTTCGAAAACTGAGAGTATTTTGAAAGGAAATGTTGGTAAGGAGGTAAGACGATATTACTATGTTTTGTCTTTCCTTCTTCTTGTAATTCTCTTTGTTTTGCCTTAGTCTACGTAAGGAATGATAATATAGATGAGTTGGTATAAGTAAGCAACAGCACGAAGAGGTGAGTGTCAAACACCTATAAGTCGAATTGGTTACTGCCGAAAAATCTTCTAACCGAAAACCAGTAAAATGAGGCATTAACAAGCAAACTTAATAAAGGTGATTAAAAATTATCACTTTTAATTAAGCCATAGTACAATTAAATATTTATTACGCATTTAGAAACATTTGTTTGAATGTTCCCAATGATTCCGAATTTATTAAACAACAATATGACAGTTACTGTAGGGGAGAACTGTGTCACAAATGGCAAGAAATTAATACACAATAAGGAAAACGATTTTCTCCGTAATTTACGGGAGTGTATCTTAACCAGAAAAGGTATTGTTCAAAAGCCTTTTGTAAGCATTTAACGCTGGATCAAATTATGATCACTTCACTGACACAGATGATTCTCTTAAGTGCACGCTCTGTTTTTACCTGCGGAATAGGAAGGATTATGTTTTTCGAGTGTATATGTATGTTTGTATATTTCATTGGCACGCCCCAGAGCTTAAACGGTTTCTCGTATTTTTAATTGAATGGTATCTACATAAAAAAAATTAATGTGTAAAAAAATACTTCAAAGAAATATTTTTTTATTTTGTATTTTTCTATTCGTTGTACTTTCAATCTTTCAATGAATTTAATAAAGATTACAGATATTGACGCTGCCGAGTTTTTATTTAAATTCGTTTCTTGTTACTTTATACAAGAATTTTAACATCGAGATTCGAATGACGTCATTTGCTTAAAAAAACCAAGTGTGGAATGCTGAAAATGCAGCTATGCCCATGTAACACTGCACCTATTGTCTTATACGTGGAAGCAATACCGGTTTGTTACAATATTTAGACATAAATATTCTGTACACACTGACTTTAGCCGATCAAATAGCGAACGTTTTCTATGAGAAGTGATATTTCGATGTATATTTCGGGAGAATCGCCTACGTTTTGTTGTTCCACTTACTATTCTGAATTATTGTATGGTGAGTACAAAACTGGTTTATGAAAGCATAATGTTATCTTTGATGTATTTTAACCTTATCCGTACATAATAACACACCCATAATCAGGTAAAGTTTTAAACTTAAATGGAGGAAATTACCGATAATATTTAGTCGGGTTTAAGTAAGTGTAATATAATTATGTTATGTATTAAGTAAGTGTAACATAAACTCCTTTGTCTCGTTGCTGTCAAGGTAAATATTTCGTTTGCGAAATCAAGATTGTGAGGTCTTTGAACTCTGTCTCTCTTACTAATCAAATACTAAATGACCTATGAACTTTACATGTGTAAAATAATTTGGAACCGAATGTAAGGAGCTACCTAAATTTTTTTATTAGTTAAAATTATTACTTACAATTTTAGTGTAATAACACTATTACAGGGCGGGAAAATGCAACGCCGAACGAGATCGTTTTGAGGATAGAGTTTACGTGCAACAAACTCACACTGGACCCTTAGAACTTTCGCACTTTGATAGATGACCATTGAAACCATAGATGTAATTTATATAAAATATGGTTAAATTTTAACATCAGCGATCTTAACTTCATGCTTACAGTATATGTGCCTATTATATTTGATAAATAAAGCGTGCAACACGCAAGTAACACTAATGGCGGGTCATGAGAATATCATCAATTAGTCGCATAATTATTTATTTTTCTATGATGAAGGTTTTGTGCTCATGATTTTCATCTTATTGTCACATTGCGTAATGTGATCTCAGTAAAACTTAAAGCAAACGTTCATAATACACCTAGATAGGCATGCATATCACTGTTCATATATTCTGCAACGCCTGAATAAATATACGTATACCTAATAATGTGATGTCTTAGATCAATTATTATATATTTGCAGTTAAGATCATCAAGTTTATTATTAATAAATAAAAGACCATGATACGTGTTATCTCCAAGGAACAGTTTACGTTTAGGACTAAATACTGTGACGTTCGTGTGTTGTTGAGCAAATTAAAAAAAAATACAAATATCCGAGCCATTTCTGCTTAACACTAGACCTTAATTTAAGCTGGACGCTAAAACGCAGCTACATGACTTATATGATAAACTACAAAAATAGAGTAAATTATTTGACTTTTGCAATTGTGTAAACAGAAACGTATTGTACTTACCAACTCATAGTCAAGACAGTACTTAACCAAAGCAATGTCTTACAGAATTTGTTTATTATAATGGGTGCTGTTTAAACTAGTATTTGCTACGTACAATAATTATGCATAACGGAAGTAGTAAGATTATAACGTTACTGCTTAAAAGTCTAATAGAGTAGGTCTGTACGCCTTTTTAGTAGGATAAAACACTTGACGTTTGACGATGTTTATTATTATTACAAATGCATGGCTCTCGAAAAAAATAAAAAAAAATTGCCAAGGATGTCCAACTATTAATAAAATACTTCTGCATAATTTATGGCACAAATTTAAAGCACAAAAGCGCTTTTATGTGGTCAAAACCAACAGGACTTCATAATGGCACTAAAATGTTATCGTCTATTCACGTCACAAGGTATAATAATAAACAAGGTACCATGACGGGTCTTGCCGCAAACTGTGCAATTGTGTTACGAGAATGAGTTTTAATGAATAAATTCGTTTCGACTGTACCTTGAACTATGTAGTGTAAAACTGGTTACTCTTTACGGTCTGAACTGTCAACTCCATTATCATCGTAATCTCTTTAACCTCAGAGATAATCATTGTGTCTGACATTATGTGTGTATACTTTTATAATCGTTTACGAAGGCTAGACTCAAAGCGTAAGTGTTTCGGAAATTAAAAAGATATTAATACAACTGAGTCTATGTGGGGCAGTATCCGTTAGACTGCATTCAAAAGGTAGCGTGACCTGGTCTAAAGATCCTCCTTTCAATTCTTCATTGTACTACATCGAAGCCATTGTGAATGCTTCGATTGAATAGTCACATTTAATAAAAACATTTATATTTAAGGCATTGGTCGCATCTAAAGCCTTGCCGTAAATTGAGGGATATTGTGAGTAAAATAACCTGCTATAAAAATCTTTTATGATTATATCTGAAAACGAAGTTGATAGCCAACAAATACAATACAAATGTGTTAAATAGAATCGTAAGTGTGAATTGCAGAATCAGAATTAATGTTATAAATAGTGATTTTTCATTTATAAGAGGTACACGAAAAAAGTAATATAGTAAGAAATCAGTTATAACTTACACAAAATTTACTATAGAAAAGTAGATAAAATATATATATTATAATAATATCATAAGATAATAAACTGCCTCGGTGGCGCAGTGGTAGCGTATGCGACTGCTGTGCATGAGGTCTCTGGTTCGATTTCTGAGTCGGACCAAATGTTTGTATGATCTGAAAATATTTGTTTCGGAGTTTGGGTATTTTCTATGTATAATATGTAGGTTTTTACAAAAAAAAAATGTATTTATATCAGTTGTCTAGTACCCATAGTACAAGCTCTGCTTAGTTTGGGACTAGATGACGTTGTGTTAAAAATGTCCGAAAATATTTATTTATTTAATTACATAGTAAAATCACGCATATTTTTCAGAGAGGCAAGCATAGACTTAATAGTCGGTCCTGTTGGTACGGTCCTGACACACCTCTTTTGCTTAGTCCATATTAATCAATTTGTGGTTCCTCGTGCTTTTACTTCAGAACATCACCAATTTGATCAGCAAATGTCCGCCGTATATAACTTCTTCTTACACTTCCACACACATTCACTCTTTAAATCCATAAATCCATTTCGTGAGTTACAGTTATTCAATATGATACGTTGAAAATAAATATCCTAAAAGAATCTAAACTCATGTTTATATGTTATAAATCGTATCACTCAAAGTTCCGCCTCAAAGAACAGCAACACATTTTTAACTGTTAAATTTTAGGTATCCATGTTGAGAAAATAAAGAAAATAACAACATTTTGTCAAAAAAATATACCTAAAAACAGTTTTTAAACAACCGTGACATGACCAGTCTGCTCAGTTGTCGGTCTATAAGATAAAAAAGAAACTAACGTTTAGAAAAAAATCTCTTAAACAAACTCTAATGTTGTACTTTGTTATAATAATGGCGGTTACAACCTCAAATTTAATAATGAGAATCAGGTTCGGGGTCATTTGGGAGCGAGGTCACCACACGAAAGTGTTACTTTACAGCGCATTTAATCAGAGTTTTGTTACTCACTGTAAAACGCGCGCATGTGTGTGTAGTTAATGTTATTACTAAGGGTTTACTGCGAGGAAAATGTAACATGTCGGTGTCAAACACCAAGTGAATCGAGGCAAAGTGCAGTATAGCGCAGATATTTCTCAAAGGAAACTAGTGCAGTTTGATAAAGCGATGCCAAAACCAAGACGACAACGCGTCTTGTCATTACTCGACCGACTTTTAGCAAAGGGAACTGTAAAATTTATTTACACGTAAATACACATCTTTTTTCACGTTGGTTATTATTTCACATAGCTTACAAATGTCATATAGACAATCCGAACGTTGCGGGTCGAAGTAGATCTAAAGAAAGTAGCCTAAGTTACTTCTATTACGATCAGTCATCTGCTAGGGAAAGTACTGTTGAAATTGATATAGCCGTTCCACAGTTTAAGAACAAACAGACATACAGACAAAAAATATAAAAACTGAATTTTTGATGCAGGTACCGTATATACTTTATATGTATTTAGAGAAAACTTTTTATTTTTAAATGACTTAAAGACACTTTAATTTTATTTATTAGTAAACATTTGAAGAAATTTCATAATTTCAATAAAATAAATATTATTAAAAAGCCTAGTATTCGGCGCTCATAGCCCAGTTGCGCTCGGTGATTAGAAACAATCACCGAGGGTAAGCAACGATGGCGCGGTCAGTACCTGGATGGGTGACCACTAGTGGCATGTTACCATGAGTGTCTCCGTGATTCGGAGGTCACGTTAAGCAGTCGGTCCCGGTTGTTATCATACGATAACAGTCGTGAAGCTTAGTTGGAGGCCTTCGGGTGGCTTAAAAACATCCAACGGCAAGATTTACGTAGCCACAACGTATCCTTGCCAGTCCCCAAACCGCACTTGGCCAGCGTGAGGGTGTATGGCCTTAACCCTCTCCTGAGAGGAGACCCGAGCCCAGCAGTGGGACATTATGGGTTGTTGTTGTAGTATTCGGTTAGTAAGGTGAACAACTTTTAGTTTGCAATTTAATTTGATGTAATAAACGCTGATTGTAGTGAAATATCCATATAAGCTTGTTAAAATTCACCGTACCATTTCATTTGCGAGGATTCCTTGTTACGAGAAGCTAAGCAATGAAAATTCAGGTACAAAACCGAGATAAGCAACTGTAAGAGATAAGAGGAACATGGTTAGGATATAATGATGCCTAAAGTACTGGTAAATACGATCCAGGTTCGCGTTCAGAAGGTCAACTTTACAGATAAGAGCAGTGTAGGTGTTGAGTGCCCCTTCAGTTCTATTGCTTCATTGTGGCGCAAAAAATTATTGCTGACGTTTAGTGTTTATAATATCCTCTTTATTTAATATTTAAAGGATATTAAGTATAGTACAAGTCGATACAGATTATGCAGCTTGTGTTTTTTATTCTTCTAGAGTTTTATCTTTTTAGAGAATTAGAGACATAATCTGCATCACATTAGTCTCATTCTGCGTTTTTTGAGAAATACAGTTTAGAAATTCATTAATTGAGATATGTTTTCAATACTAATATTATAAAGAGGAAAGGTTTGATTGTTTTTTTGTTTGCATCGAATGGAAACTGGATTTAATAAAAGCGGGAGATCTTTGAAAATAAATAAATAGTTTTAAGAGTTCAAAATACTTAAGTCGAACTAGACTGAGTTACATATAAATGTGAAGACAATTAAATATTTACCGTGGGAGAGCCATGCTATGGTGAGAAACAGCGCTTGCTCTGTGTTTCACCGAGTGAGTGAGGATACCGGAAGCCCATGTCCACCTCGCCATCACCCTCGCCATCCTCCAAAGGCCAGCAACGCACTTCGACGTCTCTGGTGTTGCGGGTATCCATGGGCGGGGTTATCGCTTACCGTCAGGCGATACGTTTGCTCGTTCGTCTGTTCGCTTGCCAACTATTCCAAAAAAATATATTATTGTACATGCTGATGCTTCTAGTCAGGTAGAGTGGAGTTACTTTGGTAGGCTCTATATTAAAAAAATATACATCTTAGCGTACATTGTTACGTACAAAAATTTCTCCGATCGAGAAGGTAAAAATTTTATGCATATCCCTATTAAGAGCATGAGAGATAACCCCTCTTAAGAGAAATGGGAAGTTCCAGTAACCTAACTTCCTCCCCGAAAGTGGATTTAACACATCCATGGCAATCTAAAATTCTTTGTTTCACAAATTTCTGCTCGAATACCTGGCTAGATTTAACAAGACATAAATTTCGTTACGCCTAATAGCCTAAACCTAAACGTTTTAAACCCGGGGCTTAAGACAAAGGATGTTAGCTTTACTGGCACTGATCGAGTCACGTAGATTCTGTCTCGTAAGTTACAGATAGAATATAATATTTATTAGTGGGTATTTTTGAAAACTCGAGGGTTAAAAGGTTTGAAACTTACTAGAATATAATATTTATTAGTGGGTATTTTTGAAAACTCGAGGGTTAAAAGGTTTGAAACTTACTGCTGCTTTATTGAAATTAGCGGCAATACTTCTAGATGTATATATAGCATTGTNTGCATTGCAGCCTTTGCCATTTGAAAACCATTAAAGGAAGAACTTCGTTTAGCAGTGGACGGCATATTAAACTATCTTAAGACAGGCTGAGAAGGGGCTAAGATTTAAAACGTAACGTACATTTTGTATGCATGATCTGTGTCCGTCTACTAACTTACATGACCAGCCCAGACATGTCCCGGTAAATCTTCCCTCAATGTACGTGTAGCTTGTCTAACACACTCGCATTAAAATTTATTTTTATATTAATATCTAAAACATTGTCAAATTCATATTTGCTTAAAACTGTTTATATATATATCGAATAATTGGCAGTACTACTTAGTTTTGCTTAAATCCTAAAATTTTGCTTGTTTGTAAAATAAATCATATAAATTAAATTAAACCTATTTCAAGCCAAACCTCTTGCCTAGGGTGTACACCGACACAATTATTTAACAGAGGGTAGATCGGTAGCGGTGCGCACGGACAGTGAGATCTTTACCGACGAGATACTTACAGCGATATAAAAACTGTGTTAAAAATTAAAATAAAACTTAAAACTATTCCATAAAGTACACTGTATATCTCGTGTTCATGTGTAGTGAAAATAGACAAATAGAATTACTGTGTGAGACTTTTATTTGTGAATACAACGCCTTGGCTCCGCTGCACAATAAAAGGTACAGTAAATATCGTACTCCACATACGTGTGCAATCAATATGCTTGTCTTAAGAATGAATTCAACTAAGAAGTATAGATTGGTCATAAATAGATTATATATAAATAGAATAATTTAACGAAATTGTAATAAGCAATCCGCTGGGAAAAGAGGTTGCTAAACAGCAAAAAATAGTTTATAAATTAAATATTACTGAAGTAACAAATAATTGAGTTATTTCTTAAACATTAATTTATCTATCAATCATCTTTTTTGAATGATTACCTTCAAAATTTTGAGAAACTAATTATTCCAATATTCGCTGATCATATCTGCAAGAAATTAACTTTCTTATAAAATTCAAAAGTTTCAAAGAGTTGTACTGACATCATGATCAGCGAAAGTAATTAAATGGGTTTTAAGAACATAATTCCATCAATTTGTTAAACAGTCTGTTTCATTATGTCACTCTCACTATACTGCTATAGTAATATAATGTTTGACAACTGAAGGTCCACTTTCCATACTCTACTAACAGAAAATATACAATAAGTGTCATTATAAAGCAGTAACAGTTTTTTAGTTCACACTTACGTCTTTATTCTGAGTAACATATTCAAGGCTAGATTAAATTCACTTATCTCATACTACCTACGTTACAAAATGTATGTCACTATCTCAGTGTATTAGCCATATTTACCCTTTTATGTAAGCACCAAATGGTACCTAAAAGCCTTGTTAAAATGACACAACAGCTTTAAATAAGTAATGATAGGGTCTCGCCTATCGCCTCGTGGTATAACGACACATTTCTTTCTTACGGGCTATATTTTTGAGTCCTCCGTTTAATTTTTACGGTAACACTCGTAAAATATTTACGATAAGCTACTTTTTATGAAGTACCTATCTTTTGTTTTAGAAGAATTTATGCTGGTTTTCTCCACGACGGATATAGTAGGGGGATTTTTGCATGTGTGGTGTTTACACAAGTATTCATGTTTATACAAAATGTATTCACATATATAATTTTTAGATTTTATTTTGGTTGTATAATTGTAAAACAGTCATATAGTCGATTAAAGATGTTACGTTGACCTTATATGTAGTTTTATTTATAGAGCAGAGCATAAAATTAGCTTGAAAAGCTTTGGAATACATAAAACAATACTAAATAGTTTTAAAGTTCTTTAAAAAGGTATTTTTCAGTATATTTATTTGCTCTGTAAGAAAAAGAATTTAGGTCACGATAAAGATTTCATGCAAAATTTATTCCAAAATCGTACTCGTTGAAGTTCCTAGTTTTCAAACTACGTAGATATTACTTCCAACGACAAGTTTTCTTTTCAAACAAGAGTACACACACACTTCTAAAGTGCAGGGATCTTCGCTTTTGAAGAACCGGAGTACATTACGGTGTACTTTACCGTCTCGTGACCGGTTCATTACTTCTCGAACCTTGTCCTAGATCCATTTAAACATTCTCTTTATTGCTCGTATTATACCCAATGGTGTCATTTACATCGGATGCATAGGAGTTCTTTTCAAAACTCCCATCAGTTTAAGTACCTAGCTTATTAACTTTTGTCAGTACTAAGTTTTATATTGTATTGAAAAAGAATAGTCGAAAACATTTGTTGTGTTTTTATTTTATAAAATCTTTCTAATTATCATCTTTTATTTATTCCGCTGGACTGTTAATAAATACGATATTTTTTTTTATTATTAAGAGATGAAAAGTATAAGTAAGTAAGGCATGACAACTCACACTATGCCGATCTAATATGATTCTGCATCATTGGGCCTCCGGTCTCGCACTCAACAACGAAACACGACAGCACGAACGCTGTAAGCTTGTTGGTCTTCTGTGAGAAGGTAGTATTGTCTCGATCAAACCGGCTCGTTCATGCTGAAATCAGCGCGACTGTTGTATCAAAGCTTCTTCTTCTTCTTCTTCTTCTAAAGAAGGAGGATCATTCTTAGATGCTTTCTACTTTATCAAACTTAAGTGTACAATTAATAATTGGAAAAGCTCGTTTGAGCGAGTATTAAATAGACATAAATCATAAGCGCAGGTATGTAATAACTTGTATTGGAGAATATTATTAACAAATGCATTGTGTAAAGCCGAGTTTACAAACTCAGCGGGAGCGTAGCGGGCGCGGGAGCGGAGCGATCAGCGGCACGTTCAAATATATAGATTTGGCACTCCAAATCTATATATTTGAACGTGCCGCTGATCGCTCCCCACTGGGAGGGTGCGAAGAGTGGGTGACGAGAGGCGTACGAACGGTGCGCATAAGTGTAGCGGTGTCAGACAGGGATGAAATAAAATAGCAATTGCCTGTGATAAATGATTTTTAATATTGTCAAAGTTGTGATTTTTTCAAGTTTATTTAATTATTAATATTTTATTTGTTTGATGTTATTAAAACGGTTAAATCATCTTTGTTACTTGCAATTTTGTTCGCCTAGTTAATGTATTTTTTTCATTGCGCTTTCTGTGTTCTCCTGTAATGAATGAGTACCTAGTACCCCCCCATTTTATAATTATATTAAACTATTGTGTTTACAATTACGACTTAACAAGATTATCAAGAAGACCTAATATATATATTAGAGATAAGGTCTAGGTTGTACTTCTTCTTCCTAGCCTTTTCCCACTTTAGGTGGGGTCGGTTCTCCTTGTTTCACGGCGCCAAGACATTCTGGCAAGGGTTGTCGGGTCCGGTAAATTCTCCTTTTTCAGGAGCTTGGTCATACTGGTCCACCATGTCAACGATGGTCGTCCGCGGCTTCTTTTGCCTTCCTTTAAGCTTAGAGCTATTCGCACGACGTGCTGTTCTGGTCTTTTCATATCCTGTCCATCCTCGTTGCTCTCCCGGACCACCTCACTGTTTTCATTTCTGTAGTGTGCAGTTTTCGTATGCGGTTTTCTTTGACGGGCCAACATTCGGGACCGTACATCAATGCCGGTCTGGCCGCCGTTTTGTTTACTTTGCCTTTAGTGCGTATTGGCATTCGGGTGTCGCACAGTAATCCTGTCAAGCTTCACCATTTTTGCCAGGCAACGTGTATTCTATTCATCACGCCGGCATCAATGTCTTCGTTTTCAGAAATTACTAGGCCTAGGTTGTACGATTTTAGAAAAATAAATTTATAATATTTTATTAATGACGCCGTTAAATATTTTATTAATGATATAGATATCCTAATAAAACAAAATTTTATTAAAACATTGATCGTTTTCACTAATTATTTGAAATCACTCATAATTTATGTAAAATATGTCATCCGAATCAAACTATACTTTAGTTTGTATGAAAGCATTATTTGTATAAAGCTATATTTTACTTAGTATTGTTTCTTATAACACATCACTATACTAGTGCCCGCTGCCTAGCCCGCTGGCTTTGAAAATGGGTTAGAGTTCCCGCTCCGCTACCCGCTCTACTCCTGCAGCCGCTGCAAATACGTGTCTAAACACACAGTTAATGATAATTCACGTAAAATGGATATGCGTGCCTTATATAGAAATATGACATGAAATAGTGAAGAAATGAGATCAGCCTTACTAGTCATTCCATTTGTTTCTATAGCATATTGTAGTTGATGAAGTAACTTCTAAATCAATTTAATTTTTGGAATATTAGAATGAGGACAATGACTAAGCGCTGTCATACATCTATATATACATGCTAAATCATACAAAGACTCACAATAAATATCATTCGATACTTTTAGAAAAAAATATTATAACTAGTTCTACATCTGTACATTTAAATGAAATGGACTTTCTGTTCGTAATATTAAAATAACTGTTTTTTTTTACTAAATGCATGCATGTATGTATACACGGTGCATGAACCAAAATAACTATTTCACAATTGTCTGTCTATCTGTCTGTTGGTCTGTCTGTCTTTTTTTCTGTTTGTTCCGGCTAATCTCTTTGACTAGACTTTCACTGGCAGATAGCTGATGTAATAAGAAGTAACTTAGTTTTCTTTTTTTAGACTAGATTGGCCCCGCGGTGTTATTCGCGGTTGTAAAGGTACTCAACTGAACTACTGTAAGGACTCGGCTAGTTCCTAATAATGATAGCAAAAATAATGTTAAAATAAATAAGTAGATATATGTAGAAGAAAGAATTCAATCAGGACTTAGTGCTTTTTGTTTGGTTATAAATTTGTTATTATAATACAAACCTGGAAATTAATTTTTATTAAAAGTGAACTAGAAAAAGTTTAATAAACTATAACCCAACTATTTAAAAACTTTGATAAAATTATATAGCTGATATCACTCGGGCCATTATTAGGAATCTATTGACATCTAATCATTAAAATCCGTTCGTGGTTTAAGCGCTACGGTGAAACATGCTATCATACTAAGGCTGCTAAAACTACCCTTTCTTTTTGCTTCGCCGTAGGCAGATAAAAGTTCCTTGATTACTTTGCACATTGTTTATTTACAGTATAAGTATTTTTAGCCAGATCACCATCTCCCTAGCCTTTAGTATTCACAAGATTTGGGGTCTGCTACTAGTTCTACCGGTTTTTACACCTGGGGGTGAACAAAATTGGAAGGTTGAACTAGTCGTGTTTGAGGGAGTGCCCTCAAATATCCTGACGTCAAAAAAGTAAGTGGAATTCCCAATTACGATTGTCATAGATGTTCGTGACAACCAGGACCGATGGTATAACGTGCCCTTCAAGGCATGGGCGGAAAACACCGCCATATTCCATACTCCGGGATGCTATTAAGAATTTCTTGTAAGAAAAACCCAACAGAAATGCTGTTGCGTTTTCCTAACAAGAAATTGTTAATAGTTCGAATAGAACCCGAGACCTCTTGATCTGCAGTCGCTTACGGCGATCACTAGATCAACAAGGCAGTATTTTTAGCAAAATCTTAATTTTAGAAGTTTTTTTGAAAACGACTCTACTACCACCCAACCTATGAGCGATATAGAAAAATTGTCTTTTCATTTATTATGATCACCCTTTGCAGTTGTTTCCCGTGGCCAGACATAATTTACAGGCATGAAGTAAAAAAATTGGATTTGAGAGAAACTTATGTATGTAGGTCACGTATATAACATGGTCCGTACTTGTATATACATGTCCTCAATACCCATCACTCGGCCCAAGGGTCAACAGTCCACTTACGTGACAGTGTTATGAATTCAATACTTCAGATGTCATTTTATTCATAATGAAAAAAAAATACTTAATATTTTCGCAATATAAGCAACCTTAAAAATAAACAATAACCAACATCATAGGGTAATAGTCAATGGGGCTAAGAATCACTTATCCTGCTGACACACGTTTAATCATCGTCGCTATGTTTAATCAATGACCGAGCGAGCAGATGAACATTCTAATTTAGTAGAAATAAAATATTAAATAATCTAGTACCATTAATTTAAACTTTGGAAATAGTTTTATCTGTTTAAATTACATAATGTAATCAACATGGCATAATTCTCTAGATAAAGCAAAAACTCGCAGTAAAGGACAAAATAAACAAAAACCAGTTAAGCGATAATTTTAACGGATTGCTTTGAATTACGCTCTTGCCGTAGTGACATATCAAATTTATGTCATAAGGATATGTCAAATCCACATATACGAGTATGATGTTAACGTGGAATGTGATTATGCGATGTAGCTCCAATGTACTTCATTAAGGGTATTTTGGTCTTTATCATCAACTTCCCGCATTTTTCTAAATTTTTATTTGGAATCAGCGCAATATGTAATCTGTGTCTGTATAATCCTCGAGAACAAGCAGAGCTTAATTTTCTCTGAAGGAATAAAATCTGATTAAAACAGTTAATGGTTTCCTATAAATCTATGTACGCTCTACTTTATGCCTCTTGACCACAAATGATTATGAGTTACAAAAGGATCCAGTATTAGATAAATCAGGACATTTTCGCGTTTATGTAAAGTACAAAGTGAGACATTTCAAAAGGTTATGTCAGTCCGTTGTCAAGTAAGTGACACAGAAATCCTTTTTAAAAATGCAATATTGATAATATTTTCTGATAGAATAAAGGAAGAAGTAAGTTACAATCTGACCTCAGTCTACCCTCCTCAACTGCACTTGCTATCCTAGCCACCGTAACACTCAATACTATGATTACAGTAGTCAAGAATATGAGTCGAGTAATGGCAAATCCGTTCATATATTGGAGAGGACATCGGGATATTGGTTCCGATAGCCTTGCTAGTGTTATATTATATTCTGTTAATTAATGCCAGAATTACGAAAAAAGCAAGTGTTGATCATATTTGTTTAAATACCATGTCTATATGTCTACTGACTTGGTGGATTATATTATATTAAACTCGTCGAGCGCGATCTTTATAATTAGTCTTCCGTCACTTGACAATTTTTACGTTTATTTATCTCGTAGGTGACTGAGGATCTCGTTAGTAAGTTTATGCAGATATTTGACTTACTTAATGAATAAACAAGGAAAATTTTCTGTCTGCTGCAAATCTGTGTTAACTTGTCCAGTTTAAATAATTTATTAACCAAAGAAACGAACATATAAAGATCCAGACCAAATAGATTATTTGTTGGAAATTTTATCGCTTTTACTAAGTTATTAATAAAATCAATAATATTACACCATCACTCCGGTTCTACAATGAAATATTATTTTTTAAACATTCTTTAATAATATTTTAACCTCCGTTATAAATTATTTTCATGATCATGATTCCGCTTCGCTTGTCTATAGCAATGCCATCAAAGAAACTTCCAAGCAATATTTATCACAAAGACCACTGGAAAACTCTTAATAGAGTGCAACTTACTTTGAAAACATTAGAGCTGCCATAAAAACTTTTGTTTTTAAAGAAATTATCTGGTGAAGTTGGCACTTTAATGTCTCGGTGAATTCTTGACTAGAAACGACTTACTTGGTGGAACAGTAAACGACTCTTTAAGAGAGGATTTAGCATTGTGAGTAGCGGTAGGATGCATAAATTAGTTGGTGGTATACATTTCTGGTAAATTGTTGCCGGTTTTCTCTGAAAGACTTGAGTAGGGATGTCTCAAATTTAGACTTTTGCCTCCCTAAATGTGGGTTTATGTCTTAAGAAAAGGTTTCAACGTTTTGTGAAGTAAATCATATATTCATTACTGATCGTAAATTGTATATTTTCATTATATTCTATTTAAAGTTAGAACGCTTTGGATATACTACCATCCCTTTAAGTACTCTGCTTTTTACGATAAAAGATGATTATTAAACAATGGGTTTTCTATAATGATTAATGAAAGATAGAAAATAGTTTGGTACCTTTGGTTTTCTTTCACCGTGTGATAATTTTGTTGCATTTAGTAAATAGCTGTTATGTCTGATACCTATTGATAAAATAATTTTTGCACGGATTAGTTGATGAGCGCCTCATACCGCAGTTGCACTCGGTGATTAGAAACAATCACCATGGTTAAACAACGACAGTCAGTACTTGGATGGGTGATCGCTAGTGATTCGTAGGTCATGTTAAGCAGTCGGTCCCGGTTGTTATCATAAGATAACAATCGTGAAGTTTAGTTGGAGGTCTTTGGGCGGCTTGAAAACATCCAACGGTAAGATTACGTAGCCACAACGTTGTCTTGCCAGTCCCCAATCCACACTTGGTCAGCGTGGGGACGTTATGGCCTTAAACCTCTCCTGAGAGGAGACCGAAGCCCAGCAGAGGGACCTTATGGATTATTGATGATTATTTAATAATTATTGCAACATTTTATTTTTACTAAGGCAACTTTCGTTACTACCCAGATTTTCTGATGTAATTTTTGAGACCCACTCTTACAGCTCTCGTAATTAGAATATAGTAGTGGTCTTTCGCATAGTTATAAGAAAACGGAGTCCGAAGTTTGAATTTAAAGTTAGTATCGACTTTATAGATGTACAGTTAACCAGAACAAATTGACCACAGAGTAATAATCGTATATTTTACGACAAAAGTCTAGCCAGTACTAAATCTTATGAAGTCTCAGAGTCCTAATTTGTAAACCGAACTCCACGAGGACTACAGATTATATCTTTCGTCAGAAAAAAAATTAGACGTTTCTTTTACTTTCTGAATGTCTTTCTAAAGAAAAGTCACTGCTTAATTTCAACAACAAAACGTTTATTTGGAGCGTTCTTTTCTAGACTCCAATGTAAATATTTCGTCATAACAAAGCACTTGAACAATTTCGACAAGGAAACTGACTTTTTAACGCTCGTGACACTGTAATTTATAAAAAGATGAAAAACAACTCTCTCCTAATATAAAAGCTAAAGAGTTATTTACTAAAACACACTATAATAACTGGCGTACGATGAATAGGATTAAAAAAAAACATTTTGTATTGGATACAATATGCATGGAAATAAGATTTGAAACACATTGTTTTTTTTCTTCCAATCTTGTTTTTATAATAATTTTGCATTAAGATTGCGAATCGGAACTGTTAGCGTACAATAATTACAAAATAGAGAAATAAAAATGTATCTATAAGTGTTTGAAGTTTGATTTGGTAATTAGCTAATCGTCTGATTAATGATCCAATGATGTTGGTAATATTTCAATTTTAGGACCACATAATTCAAATGGTTGTTACAACTTTTTTGCGAAAATTTGCTTTGTTGTAGATGGAAAATAAAACATCAACATAATTTATAACAAGCTAATTGTATTTGTTAGTACAATTTACTCATAACATTATTGAATTCAGAAAGTAACAGACTGGCTTTTAGCCGCAGTTAAAATACGGCTTTACGTTTTGAATGTGCAATGCGAGTTGCAAAAGTGGGAACCGTTGTTTGGCGTGAAAGCTACTGTGTCGAATTAAATGTGGTTGAGTAGTTTAATCCATTCGTTATGAACATTAGTGATGTAAAAGAACTACTCAGAAGTTCCCATCATGCAAAAAGTGTCTTTTACTGATACGGCCGGATTATGAGAGTGAGTGATCAGAGAGTGTACCTGCGTTTACGCACACACTTGTGCACTATAATATCTCCAGCGTGGTTGGCTGGTCTCCGTTGAGCCTGCACGCCGCGGCCGTATTCGGCTAGGATAACATCGTCATCATCTACAGTCCTGTCTAAATGACTAGCGTATGGACGCCTGTAACTCAAGAACATAAGTACATGCCGTCCTGAAAATGATCCTCTTTCCTTTGGATTGGGGTAACTCCATACTTGTTTAATCTGCGAATTAAGTTCACCCTCCGGGTTCCGGAGGCTCGATGCCAGTCGCACCATGGAAAAACTGATATTTCGGTAAAATCGTTAGAACTAGTTGCCAACCCCAACTAATATTAGGTATAATAAAAATAAAGATGATGATGATGGGGAGTTCCGTAAGAAGCAACGTGTCACACCGGAGAGTACTAAGCCCGATTGTGTTAGAACACTATCATTTCGGTTATAAATCTGGTTGTAACGAATGGTGTTCAGAAATATATGTATAAGAGCTAGCTTTTGC
The DNA here is from genome assembly GCA_003709505.1 of Hyphantria cunea. Classification (NCBI taxonomy): domain Eukaryota; kingdom Metazoa; phylum Arthropoda; class Insecta; order Lepidoptera; family Erebidae; genus Hyphantria; species Hyphantria cunea. The sequence goes on along the minus strand of PKRV01000823.1, from coordinate 358,674 downwards.
CCGCCGCCCCGCCCGCCTGTTTGTCGGTTATTGCAGTAAAGAGTAGCCTCAAATTAGACCTCAAATTACTTTAAAATCGGTGCAGCATTGTGGCCGTGAAAGCGTGGCAGACAGACAGAGTTAATTTCCCATTTATAAGTATGGATGTTCTTGAGAATGATAATCAATATAGTCATATTACTATGTAACAAACGGCCTCGTTTGAGAGCAGACGACCATGTGTGCCATGTGTTAAGTTATTAGTATACTCTAATAAATCATTTGATATTTACAAATCTGACATCATTGTAACAATATTCTTTTGCACATTTTTTCTTGGTACTTTATGATAGTTGAATAGCATTAATTCATTGTAAGTTCTGGTAGTTTACTACTGCGAAAATATGCTGAACATATTTCTTTTATATTTACGATGATTCTTGTTTGGAACTCTTGGACTTGACAGAGAAATTTCTCATCGATCATGTTTTATCCAACTCGAATGACACATTAAGACCCATGAAATACATAGCTATTTTTGTTACAATTAACTGACGTTAAAAATAGTGTTAAAATAAAGTTTTTTATACAGCTCTTTTTATCCTTGTAATTACCTGCGGTATCATTTGGTCCATCCATCATATTTGGAGGAGTATAGATTAGCGTGTTTATATGCGAGTCGACCTTCTAAATCTATTAATAAATTTTGATATCGTTTTTGTAGAGATAATTAATTGCAAGTGAGCATAGATCGTTTTTCCAGACTATCATAACGCTTAGCTAGAGCATAAAATATCATTGTATAGTTAGATTTTTGTTTCAGAAATATATCNAATGTAAATATTTCGTCATAACAAAGCACTTGAACAATTTCGACAAGGAAACTGACTTTTTAAAGCTCGTGACACTGTAATGTATAAAAAGATGAAAAACAACTCTCTCCTAATATAAAAGCTAAAGAGTTATTTACTAAAACACACTATGATAACTGGCGTACGATGAATAGGATTTAAAAAAAAAACATTTTGTATTGGATACAATATGCATGGAAATAAGATTTGAAACACAGCGATTTTTTTCTTCCAATCTTGTTTTTATAATAATTTTGCATTAAGATTGCGAATTGGAACTGTTAGCGTACAATAACTACAAAATAGAGAAATTAAAATATATCTATAAGTGTTTGAAGTTTGATTTGGTAATCAGCTAATCGTCTGATTAATGATCCAATGATGTTGGTAATATTTCAAGAACTTTAGGACCACATAATTCAAATGGTTGTTACAACTTCTTTGCGAAAATTTGCTTTGTTGCAGATGGAAAATAAAACCTCAACATAATTTATAACAAGCTAATTGTATTTGTTAGTACAATTTACTCATAACATTATTGAATCCAGAAAGCACCAGACTGGCTTTTAGCCGCAGTTAAAATACGGCTTTACGCTTTGAATGTGCAATGCGAGTTGCAAAAGTGGGAACCGTTGTTTGGCGTGAAAGCTACTGTGTCGAATTAAATGTGGTTGAGTAGTTTAATCCATTCGTTATGAACATTAGTGATGTAGATAAACGAACTACTCAGAAGTTCCCATCATGCAAAAAAGTGTCTTTTACTGATACGACCGGCAAATGAACACATGGACTAGTCCTTTCTGACTGCCTTGTTGGTCTAGCGGTTGAAGTATGCGACTGCCAATTAAGAAGTCTCGGGTTCTAATTCCGGGTCGAGCAAAAAGTATTGTTGAGTTTTTCTGATTATATAATACTTAATAACAGCTCAGAGTTTGAAAGTTGGGGTCTGAACCCCCGTGCCTCGATAAAACTCTCGGTCCTGCGAGTGATCTCTCCCTGATCGTGTCGGTTAACCGTCCCATCGGATTATGAGAGTGAGTGATCAGAGAGTGTACCTGCGTTTACGCACACACTTGTGCACTATAATATCTCCAGCGTGGTTGGCTGGTCTCCGTTGAGCCTGCACGCCGCGGCCGTATTCGGCTAGGATAACATCATCATCATCTACAGTCCTGTATAAATGACTAGCGTATGGACGCCTGTAACTCAAGAACATAAGTACATGCCGTCCTGAAAATGATCCTCTTTCCTTTGGATTGGGGTAACTCCATACTTGTTTAATCTGCGAATTAAGTTCACCCTCCGTTTTCCGGAGGCTCGATGCCAGTCGCACCATGGAAAAACTGATATTTCGGTAATATCGTTAGAACTAGTAGCCAACCCCAACTAATATTAGGTATAATAAAAATGGACATGATGATGATGGGAAGTTCTGTAAGAAGCAACGTGTCACACCGGAGAGTACTAAGCCCGATTGTGTTAGAACACTATCAAACAAACAACAACCCATAATGTCCCACTGCTGGGCTCGGGTCTCCTCTCAGGAGAGGGTTAAGGCCTTACGTCCCCACGCTGGCCAAGTGCGGGTTGGGGACTGGCAAGAATACGTTGTGGCTACGTAAATCTTGCCGTTGGATGTTTTTAAGCCGCCCGAAGGCCTCCGACTAAGCTTCACGACTGTTATCGTATGATAACAACCGGGACCGACTGCTTAACGTGACCTCCGAATCACGGAGACGCTCATGGTAACATGCCACCAGCGGTCACCCCATCCATGTACTGACCGCGCCATCGTTGCTTGATCGAGTGCAACTGGGCTATGAGCGCCTCTTTTCAAACACACACTATCATTTCGGTTATAAATCTGGTTGTAACGAATGGTGTTCAGAAATATATGTATAAGAGCTAGCTTTTGCCCGCCGCCTCGCCCGCCTGTTTGTCGGTTATCGCAGTAAAGAGTAGCCTATGACCTCAAATTACATTAAAATCGGTGCAGCATTGTGGCCGTGAAAGCGTGGCAGACAGACAGAGTTAATTTCCCATTTATAATATAATGTATGGATGTTCTTGAGAATGATAATCAATATAGTCATATTACTATGTAACAAACGGCCTCGTTTGAGAACAGACGACCATGTGTGCGATGTGTTAAGTTATTAGTATACTCTAATAAATTATTTGATATTTACAAATCTGACATCATTGTAACAATATTCTTTTGCACAATTTTTCTTGGTACTTTATGATAGTTGAATAGCATTAATTCATTGTAAGTTCTGGTAGTTTTCTACTGCGAAAATATGCTGAACATATTTCTTTTATATTTACGATGATCCTTGTTTGGAACTCCTAGACTTGACAGGGAAATTTCTCATCGATAATGTTTTATCCAACTCGAATGACACATTAAGACCCATGCAATACATAGCTATTATTTTTTCAGGCTCGTTGCTGCTAGTACTAGGCATTGCGTATATGTTTCTTTTATGGTATGCTCTTTTCACTCTTGTAACTATTTTTGTTACCATTAACTGACGTTAAAATAGTGACTGCGCAGCGGTAGCGTATGCGACTGCTGTTCTTGAGGTCTCGGGTTCGATTCCCGAGTCGGATCAAATGTTTGTATGATCTACGAATGCTAGTTTCGGAGTTTGGGTGTTTTCTACGTATAATATATATGTATTTACAAAAAAAAGTATATATGTATTTATATCAGTTGTTTAGTACCCATAATACAAGCTCTGCTTAGTTTGGGACTAGATGGCGTTGTGTGTTAGATGTCCGAATTATTTATTTATTTAAAAATAGTGTTAAAATAAAGTTTTTTATACAGCTCGTTTTATCCTTTTAATTACCTGCGGTATCATTTGGTCCAGCCATCATATTTGGAGGAGCATAGATTAGCGTGTTTATATGTGAGTCGACCTTCTAAATCTATTAATAAATTTTGATATCGTTTTTGTAGAGATAATTAATTGCAAGTGAGCATAGATCGTTTTAAATTTCCAGACTATCATAACGCTTAGCTAGAGCATAAAATAACTTTGTATAGTTAGATTTTTGTTTCAGAAATATATCACAGATTTTTAATAAACGGATACTTAACGCTTGTATAAAAATATAGGAATTTCATAAATACGATAGAATATAAGAATTTCATAAATATTAAGATTTGAATACCTACACTGTAACTTTTGAAACGGAACAACAGTTAGACAGAATAAGTATAAGGACGATGAAGTAAAATTTAAAGTTTTTTTCAAACATTACAACATTGAGGACATCGAAATCTCTCGCATAAAAAACCCCTTTTTCACTTATCGTTTTTGCTTTACACAACCCGATAACAAAACTAGGCCCTAACTAAGTAATGTACACTTCTATGTTTACGTGTACACTATGTTGTAAAACTGAGATAACATTCTATAACATTGTTTCTAAGATCCTAATCTTATTAGTAAGGAATTAGTGGAATGATGATACCACTCGGATATTGCTAAATGTGTTTGTAAATGAGGTTAAGTGGTTATTGTTTCTCGTGGATCTGGTGTAAAGGACTTACGCTAAAGCAATCACAAGCACGCTATTTATTGTATTTTCATTGCATTAATAGGGTATTGTGGCTTTAGACCTTTCGATTTCATGGCAAAAGCAGGGCTGTAATAAAGGGTAATTAGTAATTGAAGTAATTAATTCAATTTACACTAAAATAAATGGGCTCGGAGTAGCATCCCGTTCCGCGTTCGTGTTTATTTAGGATATTTATCTATTATAAAAACACGTAATGTGTATGTTTGGCTTGTAATAAAATGGCTGGAAAATGATACATTATCTTTGCATATTTGTAGGCGTAATATTAATTTCTTAAAACATTGCAGCACATGAATATATTGAGAACGTTTTTGTCGGTTAACAAAAATATGTCAGTGAAGGTATTTTTTCTTTGTTTCTACAATTATTTTTTTAAGCAGACACCTCCCGTTTTAAGAAAAAAAATCTGTGTTGCGAGGACTTTACAAACATACATGAACCATACATACATGTGTACCGTACAAAGTGTTGTTCTATGTGGAGTTTCAAGGGTCAACAGTCAGCGCAATACAAAATGGAGGAGCAACTGCTTAAACAACTATGCGCTTCGTGCTATCATTAAATATGACACAAGAATACATACACAACAATTATGATTAGATGAAATAATTCGTAATGGAGAATAAGAAGGGGAAAGCAAGAGAGCTAAAGTCGGTGAAAGTGCTTTAAGGCGAGCTGTGAAATTACTCGGATGAACCTTCTCGTGGACTTACAATTTCATAAAATCTTTTGTATCGCGAATTCAATTTCATTGTCTTGTTAAGCCATAATGCAAAAAAGAGCAGGTTTACATGTTTTTCTGTGACTTTTTTTTCCATGATTGTTCTTAAATTGGAGTTTGGATGTTCTCTATGTATAATATATATGTATTTACAAAAAAAAGTATATATGTATTAATATCAGTTGTCTGGTACCCATAATACAAGCTTTGCTTGGTTTGGGACTAGATGGCGTTGTGCGTTAAAATGTCTGAAAATATTTATTTATTTATTTATTTTATTTTAAATGGATGAACCGATTCTGCTTGTTTTTTTAATATGAAATTATTCTAAGCAAGTGTTACTGTTCAAAGCAATCATTTGCGTGGTTCTAAGATTCAGCAGCTCTTTTCAATTCGATAGACTTTATATTTTCAACTAGCTTTTGCGTATATTTTTTATTTATAAAGCGATTGAAAAAAACAATAAATTTTAAATATAGAAAATTGAAAAGCATGAGTGAAAACAGCATTCAAATCGGTTAAGTCGTTTCTGAGTTTAGCGTGCACAAACATACAGACTTACAAACAAAGAAACTAAAAGTCATTGTTTTGATTTTCATCGCATTCATGAAGGATTCCATTATAGTTTTCCTTATACGCCTTCCATGTATAGACAGCAACAAGATACGATTTTATTTTATTATGTACTAGATAGCCCGACGAACTTCGTACCATAAAAACTTGTATCTATAGTCTCTAGTCGCAGATGGAAATATTACACTTCCCGTTTTTTATTTTCTTCTATACAAACCTCCTGAGAAGAACAAGCACATTAAAAAATATATTCAATTTGGTAAAGTCGATCGGGAATTATACGCGTGCATAAATTTAGGCGATTATTTTTCATTTATATAGATTGACTAGCTGACACAGTAAACGTTGTATTGCCATATAAAAAAATGTCACAAGAAAAAAAATTGGGGTTGAATGATAAATAAAAGTGGTCCAATTCTCAGACCTACCGATATGCACACAGAATTTAATGAGAATCGGTCAAGTCATCGCCGTTTCGGAGGAGTTTTACTACAAACACCGACACGAGAATTTTATGTATAAAATTTAAACTTTTTTCGAGAAGTAAATAAGAAACATNAAAATGATAAATTAACTTTGCATATTTGTAGGCGTAATATTAATTTCTTAAAACATTGCAGCACATTAATATATTGATAACGTTTTTGTCGGTTAACAAAAATATGTCAGTGAAGGTATTTTTTCTTTATTTCTACAATTATTTTTTTAAACAGACAACTCCCATCTCAAGAAAAAAAAATCTGTGTTGCGAGGGACTTTACAAACATACATGAACCATACATACATGTGTACCGTACAAAGTGTTGTTCTATGTGGAGTTTCAAGGGTCAACAGTCAGCGCAATACAAAATGGAGGAGCTACCGCTTAAACCACTATGCGCTTCGTGCTATCATTAAATAAGACACAAAAATTCATACACAAAAATTATGATTAGATGAAATAATTCGTAATGGAGAGTAAGAAGGGGAAAGCAAGAGAGCTAAAGAGCACTAAACGAGCTGTGAAATTACTCGGATGAACCTTCTCGTTGACTTAAAATTTCGTAAAGTCTTTTGTATCGCGAATTCAATTTCATTGTCTTTTTAAACCATAATGCAAAAAAGAGCAGCTTCACATGTTTTTCTGTGACTTTTTTTCCCATGATTGTTCTTAAATAGATGAACCGATTCTGCTTGTTTTTTTTTAATATGAAATTATTCTAAGCAAGTGTTACTGTTCAAAGCAATCATTTGAGTGGTTCTAAGATTCAGCAGCTCTTTTCAATTCGATAGACTTTATATTTTCAACTAGCTTTTGCGTATATTTTTTATTTATAAAGCGATTGAAAAAAAACAAAAAATGTTAAATATAGAAAATTGAAAAGCATGAGTGAAAACAGCATTCAAATCGGTTAAGCCGTTTCTGAGTTTAGCGTGCACAAACATACAGACGCACAAACAAAGAATCTAAAAGTAATTGTTTTGATTTTCATCGCATTCATGAAGGATTCCATTATAGTTTTCCTTATACGCCTTCCATGTATAGACAGCAACAAGATACGATTTTATTTTATTATGTACAAGATAGCCCGACGAACTTCGTACCATAAAAACTTGTATCTATAGTCTCTAGTCGCAGATGGAAATATTACACTTCCCGTTTTTTTATTTTCTTCTATACAAACCTCCTGAGAAGAACAAGCACATTAAAAAATATTTTCAATTTGGTAAAGTCGATCGGGAATTATACGCGTACATAAATTTAGGCGATTATTTTTCATTTATATAGATTGACTAGCTGACACAGTAAACGTTGTATTGCCATATAAAAAAATGTCAAAAGAAAAAAAATTGGGGTTGAATGAAAAATAAAAGTGGTCCAATTCTCAGACCTACCGATATGCACACAGAATTTAATGAGAATCGGTCAAGTCATCGCCGTTTCGGAGGAGTTTTACTACAAACACCAACACGAGAATTTTATATATAAAATTTAAACTTTTTTCGAGAAGTAAATAAGAAATACGCTCATGACTACTCAGACACCTTATTAAGTCTCGTTTAATGTTTATTTGTTGTATATTTTAAATATGATTGAACACCTGTTAGTTGGTTATGGAAGTAGGTTACACTCGTTGTAATTATGCGCTAACTGGAGAGTTGGTGATGCGAATCAGACGTATATATTTAAATTATATTATCACTGCAATTATATCTATTTAAAAATACCTGACTCGTAAATAGTTCATGTGTTTATGTATTGTGGTGTACATGTTGTATAGCTTTATGATGTTTCTACAATCATGATAATACATACTTATACCTACTCGTTCAATGGTTTTTTCTCAATAAATTAAGACACGTCAAGACAATCCGTGTGGTAACGGATTCAGAATACGGAGTGTCACAACCGCACTCCTTCCAGGAGTGTCGTTATAGGCGACTAACTGCTTCGTTGGTCTAGCGGTTGAAGTATGCGACTGTCAATCAAGAGGTGTCGGGTTCAAATCCCGAGTCGCGCCAAAAGTGTTGAGGTTTTCTGATTATATTAATACTTAATAACAGCCCGGAGTTTGGCAGTTGGGGCCTGAACCCCCGTGTCTCGGAGAGAACGTAAAACTGATGGTCCTGCGCCTGATCTCTCCCTGATCGTGTCGGTTAACCGATTGGGGTTTGCGGCGGGGCGGTGTGTCGGTATCGAACCGGCTAAAACCACACGGTGTTCCACTCTACACCTGAGAGCGGAGGGATCCGAGGACTGCTGTTATTTACACATCCGGATCCACTTGAAACAAACCGTTTTTTTACGTGTGGAAATCCCCTCGGGCCTTCACCCCACCGGGGTTTGCGGTGGGGCGGTGTGTCGGAATTGAACCGACTAAAACCACACAGTGTGCCACTCTGCGCCTGAGAAAACGAGGTAGACAGTAATACCACATTTTAACGCGTCAATAAAATTTGGCTAAAGTTTTGCCTGTTCAAATTGAGTCTAGTTCTACACGTCTACCGGGGATTCGTCTTGTTTTATTGTTCTGTGGTTATAGGTCAGTGTATTGTGTATATTGTCAGTTATGCATCAATGAAGTCATATACAACATAAATACTTACGTTATATATATTTTTTTCCTTATATTTTTTTCCTTATATGTTTTCCCTCTATTGCGTCCGATCACCAATGCGTCTGATATGGCTATTGTTATTTAGTACCTACGATTTATTTGTCGCAACTATATACGAATTTAGTATTTCTAAGTATAGAATGTGTATAGTTGGTTTTTATTTGCTCTGGTTTGTTACCTAATCAAACCTGTACATATTACATTAATAACAGTTTGAAGTGTTATTTTATTACTTCATATGTGAAATAATGATATTAAAATCATATATTAACATTAAAAGATCTATGTAAAAACTATCAGTTTTAAATTAACATATTTAATTTCGTAAATGAAGGAATATAAAACTGAATATAAGAAGTAATTGCTATAGCCATGGCTGCTGATATCTTGTTTTAAATATTGTAGGTATTTTGAAACTTGCCTTGGCTTTAAATATATGTAATTATAACAAAAGAACTCGTTTTATTTTACGTACAAACTAATATTTTAACCTTATTTATATGTAAAAAAATATCTACACTACCTCATAGAGTGTACCGATCGTAGATTTGAGGAATTTGTTTAAAGGAATGACTTTTCTACTAAATTATATAGTAACCTGCACACACTTTGTGGAAACATATCTATGCACTAAATTCACAGTCGTATCACCATATTAATTAAAGGCTATCTACACGATCGGTCGTCTACACATCCGCCGACAGTGAAGTGAAATGGACAGTAGAAATCGGTTGACTCGACCGATGTTTAGTTAATGTCAACGGCCTTGGTCGCGATCGCATCCCTCATGACAGCTGCATCCGTGGTCGGCTTCAACAGTCTGAAACGCTGTCGGCCGACGCGTTGTTCTTCTTCGCTCAAGCATAATTTATTATTGTAAAACTCTTGTTCTCTTTCTTTGAAAGGCAAGGAACTATCGCGAATACCGGAGAAGGACTAACAAGTAGAGTCAACCACCGACCGTGTAGAACGAATATAAAAATCGGTTGACCCGTCCAAGGACACGATGGTCGGCGGTTGGTCCCGCGACCGAGTTGTGAATTTGTTCTGGTAAAAAAATGACAATTAAACTGTTTTTTTTTCTTTTAAGTATATCTTTCATCAGTTTTTATTAGTAAGCAAATTAATTACAGATACTTAATAGTTTATCAAAACGTGTACAATATATATGGCGCGTTTAATAGGGATTAATATGAGAAAGCTTAAAACTTAAATAGTAATCTATACTTACCTAATTTTAGTTAGTAATGTAGAAATTCCTACTTGATTTTTATAAGTCAATGTCGGAGTATGACGTTTTGGCCTTGAATGTAAAAGAATAACACTTTAATTAAAATTTTTCTGGTACTCGTAATACGTAGTAATTTGACTAATTTGTATTCAAGTGTTTGTGTTTTACGTCATTCTTGCCACAAATACTATGAGAATTGACTAGAATCCAAATTAAAAAACAAAACTTGTACCCCATAGAGATATTCTTGTATTTGAAAGTAAAATTTTAGCTCAGTAGACTGGCGGCGTCCAGATTTATTTAGATAGGAAAATTCCGACGATTAAAATTCGATTTAAAGTGTCTACCACAGTTCGTTTAAAGTTAGTTAATTGAGTTATACCTATTTAGAGTTTTTACTGTCCTTAGTTTAATTACAATTTCCTTTAAGCCTGCCACAGAATTGAGAAAAAAAATTATCAAGTAATTGAAGCAGACCTGAAGTTACAAAAATATACTTACAACTAGCTGTTCGAATATTATCAGCAGATGGTGATTAATCACATTGAAGTCTCCCACTCCCCCTCTGTAGGTAGATAGGTCATAGATTAAAAACGCGACACATGTATTTATATCTATTATATCAGTGACACACATCAGAGTTCAATGAACCTGTAATTATCCTCATTTCGTTTCGTACAGAGTTTCTAGTCAAGGTGGTTTTATTTCTGCCCACATAGCGCCTTACGATCTATAAATATCGTCTATTATGATATAAAATATATGAAGTAAATATATACTTTTTGGCGTACTATATTTTAGAAATCAACTTTCGACATTTTAAATCTATAAAAAAAACTGTTTGAATGGTTGCCATAGAATAGGCTCCGTCTAGTTTTCCATCAAGTACTTAATACGCCCACTCTCAGAGGTCGCCACACCGATTTCTACAGCGCCAAGTGTTGTGGATTAAAATCCCACATGGGACAACTTTGTGTGATCCACAAATTGTTGTTCTGGGTCTGGGTGTTCTCTGTGTCCTTTTCAAGTATGTTTGGTAAGCCTCCCATAGGAGTTTTATTCCTAATGCAAAAAAGAATAATGTTAAACCTACCATACCGCCTACCATACCATAATAATCCTAGAAGTGTTCACACATAAAGTAAACCAACCTTACGAAATAGCTACAAACCTCTATTGTCTCAAACACATAACCCGTTGCCGTACCCTTTAGGGCTTAGACGCGACCAATTTAGGATTTGACGGACTTACACAATACATTCTTACTGTGTCGACTGTTGTTCAAGTAATGCTCTGTGTTCTCACGGTGGCAAATGGGGGCTTTGAAACTAATATCGTGGTTTCCTTGACGACCGGCTGAACTCGTTAGCCGTCTCCAGCGATGTTGATCTCGGTGATTGAATTATTTCTGTAGCAGCTTTATTGAAGTATACAGTATAATTAAATTCTATAGAGTTTAATTATATTGTTGTGCAAAAGATGTTACAATCGGGGAAGTAATACTATTTGATGGCTATGTCGATATTCTTGTTAGTGACACTGGTTGCTAAGTCGGGAGGCAAGTTTCGACTCCTACCCAGCCCTAATAAAAATGTGATGCACAGAATAACTTATTCGGCGTCTGAGAGTAATTTATCGATAATTAGCGTTACGGCCCAGCTTTACACTGATATCTTTGAAATTCTCGAATTTTTTGTACTTTAATATGCACGTATTACACATACGAATTGCTAGTTGAAAACTGCACTACAACCAGTTGAGTAGTTAAAAAAAGCTAACGAACAAAAGCGATTTAAAAAGTTCATTTTAAAACAGTGAAAGCGACGAAATGTTAGTATATATATATATGTTTATTGGCAGTTTGGTTATTATAGCAAGAGCTTTACCCAATTGGGGATTGGACTGCCGTGAGTGATACATATGAAGTTGTTATTATCGATCGCTCATCGTTCCTTTGTTCTGCTAATTGACTTGCTGCTGCTTGCGGTTATGACATTAACGTAAAGCTACACAGATTAGATAATATTCCAACGTTGTTATGAATGTACCGATGTTGAAATTTGGAATTGAGCTTCAATTTGAGTTATAAATGTTACGCTTTAGGAAATGAAATACATTAAATAGTTCTAGAAAAAGTTTAATTTTGATATTACTCTTGGAAATGGTTTTTAAGTGTTTCCATAAAACATCTATTTAAAAAAACACGAGGCCTATTTGAAAATGTTTACAAGTATATATGTATATCGAAGAAATTGTATTGTGGGCATACAACAACTCTAATTATATAATGAAATACACCCAAAGAGAATAACACGTGTAGATCTAACTCATTGCATATGGAATACAAATGATATTAATAAAGATATTACTAGCTTTTACCCGCGACTCCGCCCACTTATATGTTGGTTATAGCGGTAAGAAGTAGCCCATGTCCTTCCTCAAGGAACAGAGTATTTCCATGACAAATTTCTGTGTGAAAGTGTACACTCATTCAAAATGAAAACTATCGTCGATATCAAAGCATTTGAGTTTCACAATATGTATCATAACAAGGATGTCCGTTTCCTAAAGAAATAAAACCATTCGTATAATACTAAACAACGCTGTGTACATACGCAAATGTGTACGTCTTTAGACAATAACATTTTGGCGCCA
>PKRV01000823.1:321255-344422 GCA_003709505.1 Hyphantria cunea | reverse complement strand
GAATGAATTAATCATTCAGTTCTACTTGAAGTCGATTATATTTAAATTGGTTGAAGAAACCAGCTAATCTATTTACAGACAAAACTATTTAAAGCTTCAAAATCTCTGTTGACAACTGTAACTGCAAGTACAAATGAGACTTTGTAGAGGTGTTAAGGCTAAACAATGAGTAATGTATTCATTTGGAACTCAGTAAACGGAACGGTCGACACTTAACAACAGGTCAACAATTTATTCACTCTCGCCACATTACAATAGCTATTGTTTTTCACTAAATAAATCGCCTGATTCCAGCTAAGCACGTATAATTATTTAAACGAATAGAGCCGAAATAAACTCCGTTAAATTTGATGACCCTGATATAAAGCAGCGTGGCAATGATCCCATTTCAACCACATGTTCTACAGATTTGATAATAAAGTTGGAACACTTAATTTAACACAAATAATAAAACATTTACATTAAAAGGTGAAAATAATATAGGGATAATATTATATACATGATTTCGTTCACTTGGTTATATCACTTCATATTAAGTTTTGCTTCTCTTTGGAGTAATATTGTCCTGCATAATTTACTGCCTTAATGGTGATTAAGGCGGCAAATTATGCACCTTCTTGACATCGTAAGAGGTGTCTTACGATATCAACAAGGTGAATAGGAGTAGCTACATATTGTATTCCTAATTTGTCACCATACGACAAGCTTAGTTTTAGTCATAAGACATCTATTTATTTATTTTTATTTTATCATAGAATCGCGGGCAAACGAGCTAACGTATCGCCTGATGGTAAGCCATTACCGCTGCCCATGGAGATCTGCAACAACAGAGGCGTCACAAGTGCGTTGCCGGCCTTTGGGGGATGTGGTGGAGGTTGGGTATGGAGGGAGGGGCTTGGGGTATGAGCCTCCGGCACCCTCACTCTCGGTTTTCTGTGGGGCCGTGGTATCACTCGGGTCAAGCCGAAGCGTGGCTCTCCCACGTTAAACGTTAACTTTATTGTATACCACCTTATGTAATTACAAGGTTGACTTAAAAGTAGTAAAAAGTACAAGTGGCGGCCTTATCGCTCCTAAGCAATATCTTACAGGCAATCATGGAAAGAAAAGGAGGGATGAAAAAGTATATGGTATAAGTATATTAAACTAGAGTTTACACATCACATAAAATAATAGCAACGCGTAACATGAGGGATTAATTTAATGCATACAATTAAATGAGTGAAATTCCATGCAGACAGAAAAGTGAATACCTAGACTCAACTCAGTATAGCAACTATGACACATTGACGTCTCTCAAGTAATATTCCTTTACCAGTCTCTTAAAGGCAGACAAAGTTTTCGCACAAGTTATTGCGAGTGGCAGGGCGTTCCATAGGCGAACTGCTTGTACAGAAGGAATGGTCGTGGAAATTGGTTGCATGTCCTGGCTTTTTAATTTCAAATTCTCTGACGATCTCAACGATTTAGGATGATGTTGATATTTAAAGGAATTTCAGATGCGTTTTTTTCTCAAATACTTTACATATTAAATTACTTACATATTAAAAAAAAGGCGCTCATAGCCCAGTTGTACTCGGTGTTTAGAAACAATCACCGAGGGTAAGCAACGACGGCGCGGTTAGTACCTGGATGGGTGACCGCTAGTGGCATGTTATCATGAGCGTCTCCGTGATTCGGAGGTCACGATAAGCAGTCGGTCCCGGTTGTTATCATAGGATAACAGTCGTGAAACTTAGTTGGAGGCCTTTGGGCGGCTTGAAAACATCCGACGGTAAGATTACGTAGCCACAACGTTGTCTTGCCAGTCCCCAACCCGCACTTGGCCAGCGTGGGGACGTATGGCCTTAACCCTCTCCTGAGAGGAGACCCGAGCCCAGCAGTGGGACGTTATGGGTTGTTGATTGATTGATTATTAAAAATTATTTACCGTGGGAGAGCCACGCTTCGGCCTGCATGGGCCAGCTCGACCGGAGGCACATAATCCAAACCTTCCCCTCATCCCCTTCCCCATCTGCCAAGGCCGGCAACGCACTTGTGATGCCTCTGGTGGTACGGGTGTCCATGGGCGGCGATAATCGCTTACCATCAGGCAATACGTCTCGTTCGCCCACAATTCTATAAAAAAAAAACACACAATAACAAGAGAAAACTCAATTTTGTAACTTTTCGACTCCAAAGAAAAGCCAAAGGAAAAAAACAAAAATTATAATTTAACATTTAGCCCACGGCGGCTTTTGGTACAGTAATTTTGTAACCGAAAGGAGAAATAATAAACCGTAGACAAATAAGTCGTAGAAAATTTTTGTCAGTATATCCTTTATAGAATCGTTAACTATGCATTTAAACTACGTCATGATCTTCAGCAAAGTGTTGTGCATGAGTCCATAAAGGTTTCTATTATCCATAGAGTTCGTACAAGCAGCTTTTCCCCATGGCATTGTCCGCGTTTGTTGTTTTACCGCGAGTAAATCCGCGGAATTTATCTAGTTCGTTACAAAAATATTTATTATATTTAGATAGATTTGAAGACTGTGGCTAACAACAGATGGATGCGGTCTGCCTAACACCGAGATAGTTGGCGCTCCTTGGGGGAGACCTTTGTTCAGCAGTAGATGGCGATAGGTTGATTGATAAATATATACACGATAGCGATAAAATAAACATAATTCTCACACTCTTATATCAACTGATACGATTTCTTTCCGTCACGGAGAGTTGCTACTATTCCAAGCTAAAATTTCAAATTTATAAAAGCCTTTACGAAAGCACTTAATCAAGTAATCATACGCCAAAATGCTTTGCATCATTTTGGAAAAGGGCTGATACTGTTACACTGCTAGACCGATATTAACCAAACATAGCTAAGAACCACAGAAAGGAAACTGACTTTCAAATAAAAAACCGCATCGAAATCTGTCCATTCTTTGAGAGCTACGATGCCATAAACAGACATCGACGTAAAACTTATAACGTAAAATTTTTGCGTCGGGGATTAAAAAGTTTAGTGATATTTATGGAATACATTTACTTTCCAAAAAGACAAATAAACACGTGACATACGATGAATAACGATGTTCTGTTATTTATAACATCCTCGTGTTTAAGAAATATTTCAAAAGGCAAATTGTATCTTTACTCACTTAAACCGTTTTCGCAAACAACATTAAACGCTCTGACACTTCGAGCACCTAATTTCAACACATAAATTTGTTCGAGCAACATGTGCAATTTTCGTTTGGACTTTTGTCTGATTAATTAACCCTGTAAACGGGTACGAAGGATGAATTTGAATTCGTGTTACTGCATACGTAATAAACGTAAAGAAGTTTACCTGGAGGAAGTTGTGGGTTATGAATTTTGTTTCTCTTCAAAGTTTAAAATATTTAGAAGGACCCTAATCAACAAAGACTATTCTTTAAATATATATATATGGTTTAAAATAATGAAAGTAAAGTCACAGCTTATTTATGTCTTAAGTACTTACTTACCTTTTCTTTATTTATTTATTTTGCAATGTGAAGCCTGTATTCTTTCACTTTAGTCTTATTATACACGGCCATGCTGAGGCTAATTATAGCGCTATTTAATTTGCACCCTATTGTGATTAGTGTTAGAGACAATATTGGAAGTTACAGCAACAACCTTTTAAACATTTTTATACATAACCTTTTATTTATTTATATATCATGCACATTAGGTGCATTTACAGACTTAATGTCTAGGGCATTCATCAGTCACTTTACACTATATGCATACTAAAATAAAACGTACGTACTCAGATTTTTTTTACTGTCTGTCTATCCTGTTATTGTTTCAACCTAATCTCTGGAACAGTTAGACCAATTTTGACGGGATTTTCACTGGCAGATAGCTGATAGATGATATAATAAGGAGTAACATATGTTACCTTTTAGATCAGCTCGCGGCGCTACCTGCGAGCGTTGTATGTCATTCATACTTATATAATAAATGCGAAAGTAACTCTGTCGGTCAATGTCGCTTTCGCAGCCAAATCAGTGCACAGATTTCATTTAAATTTGGCATGGGGAATCTCGAAAACCGACAATCACGTGGGTTGAGCTGCGTCGCGGGCAAAAGCTACTAACAACATAAAAGAGTACTAACAAATCAATGATTAAACTTATTTTTATCGAAAAGGTATCATCATCATCAACAACCCATAATGTCCCAGTGCTGGGCTCGGGTCTCCTCTCAGGAGAGGATGAAGGCCATACGACACGAACGTAGGTCAGAAAAGGTATAGAAAGTAATATATAGATTGAGTTATAATTTCAGTGTCTTTCTTGACATTTGATACAAAACCTTACGGAGCGTGGGCAGAGTGGGTGAGAAACTTCACGCAGATGAGAGTCAGTGGTGTGAAATTAACACCGTCTTGTTAAATTTCTAATAAGTTCAATAAACATATCGAAGTTACTTTCCACAACGCAAGAAATATACATATCGTTGCGGTTATAACCATAAAAGTATCATTTACAACTTTATAATATCGTATTCATCAGGGGACAATAACACTCCCTATCCAAAAATGTATATTTAAAGACTCACAAAGAGTTAACCATCTGATAAATCTTCAAACCCCTGTTCATATTTTTAACCCCCGGCGCAACAAGAGGGGGGTTTGTGGCATGGTAGCTCTCAAATGGATGGACCGATTCCGACGCGGTTTTTTCATTTGAAAGCCCCTTTCCTTGCGGTGGTTCTTAGCTATGTTTTGTAAATATCGGTCCAGCAGAGTAAAAGTATCAGCATTTTTTCCAAAATGATGCAATTTTTTGCGCATGATTACTCGATTAAGTGCTTGTGTGTGTGTGTGAGTATGTAGGGGGTTTTAATTTATTTTTATTTTAGCTAGTACTTGGATTAGGCGTTGCATAGAGTTGAAACTTTACTTTTCTTTCTCTTTCGTTTGTATCTTTTTACAGCGGCCAAAGTATTCCTTAATTTTAAATATCTTCAAATAGCCCTTAAAATTTAATTACTTTTTTTTATTGTAGAGTCATTAAGAATATACATCCAGTGTCGCGGAGGATTTTACAAACACACATGAAACGGACACAAAGAACACCTATACTCAGATCAACAATTTGCGAGTCACATAAAGTGTTGTCCCATGTGGGATTTGAACCCATAACACTTGGCGCTGTGGAAAGCGGCATGGCGACTGCTTCAAACACTAGGCCATACATTTCGGATAAGCGTCACGTATTGATTTTGTGATCTCCTATAAACTTTTTCCATTGTGCAGTTAATCCTTGTAGGCTTGTTATTGTAATATGTAACATTCCTCTTCATTTCATATTTACAAAATATTAGGACAGTAAAGGAATAATGAATGTATTAAAATAGAATTACAGAATTTATTTCATCGGTATCTGTATAAGAATCATGAATGATTAAACCAAACGGTCCCCCATCATTTAAAATTAAATCTTTCGCTAGCTTTATTTTGATAGAGAACAGCATAGGGTTCGTCCTTAAATGTTAATAATTTGCGAACTACGTCCATTCGTAGGATCAAGGTCTACCGCAATGTGAATAATTTATGTATCATCAACATGTATATTGTTTTCACGTATCAGCCTTACTTAAATAAGTCAACTGGATAAAACAACGTTGGGTCCAATCTACAAACGAAAATTGCAATTTTCGAAAATTCAGTTTTGAAAAAAATTGATATCCATGTTAAGATAAAATGGATAGTCCTGAGGAAATCAAGAGGTGTGCTTTATAACCTAGGTCTCTAAGTTTTCGTTAAAACTGGCCACTGTGGCCGAAGTTGGTTAGGAGAACATCATGTCATATTGGCGTATTAGGGTCTGTTAAACTTAACTGATATCAACGAGAAACCCTCTGGATCTCTCTTCATTGAAATGTAAAATGTATTTATGAATTACTGGGGAATTGCTGTATACATTGACTTATATCAACATCATCAACATCCTTAATATTTAATACTGAATAATACTTCTAGACATAGGCCTCTCCTTAGAAGGGGAATATTGGTCTACTAGATACACCACGCTAACTAGATGGGTTAGTAAAGAGCTTGTTTCAAGTATTCATTTTCTTCGGGGCGATGTTGTCCTGCTTAGTCTCATATAGGCATAGGCAATATTTGCCTCTTTATAATAAATAATAATAATAAATATATCTGACATCTTACACACAACGCCATCTAGTCCCAAACTAAACACAACTTGTAACATAGATACTAGACAACTGATATAAATACATATATACTAATTTTTTTGTTGTAAATACTAACATATACACAATACATATAAAAAATAGCCAAACACCGAAACAAATATTTGCAGATCATACAAACATTTGGTCGGACCCGGGCATCGCACCCGAGACCTCAAGCATAGCAGTCGCAATCCCCACCACTGTACTAAGGCAGTACTTTATGCACCCATGGAATTAATAAGGGTGATGACACTGTATTCTTAATTTGTCACCACACACATGAACTTCAATGATACGTATAATAGAAATTCCGAAAAAGTGTCACTCTACATCGCTTTAACTATAATTATTTATCCATAAATATATTTACATTTACACACATTTCCAGAACCGTAACGTGTAGTTTCTGACTTTGATTTTAACGTATATATCATTGAATATGGATGAAACATAACGTAAGCTATACGGGTTGAAACATTCATCCAGTAATCAGATTCTCAAGTTCGGACAGCCCCATCCGTCTCCTGAAATAGGTGCAAAGGACGCTATCATTTATTAATGGTTACCAGACGCGAGATATGTTCGTGAATATTTTTCTGTTATATCAAAATGTCACTGAATTTAAAAAAATGTGAATAATATCTGATCCCTGGCAACTTATTGTGTACTTACCTGTGATTTTGTATCGTGACTTTAATAAATTATTGTGAGATTTATTAATACGTGAATATTAATAAATCTCAAAATCTCTCTCTCATCTTATCTTACGCTTAGTTCCGCTTTCATGCTTTAACTACTCCACCAATCATCAAATATTTGAGATAAGAATATGTTTTGCTCACACTAAGTTCCCGGGTTCTTTTAGCTTGGCGTGAAAAAGCATCTCACTAAGCCGCCATAGTGTGGAACGCCATACTGCATTGTCTGCTTTCGCAGTAAGCGTGGTGGTCGCCACTGTTGGATTTTGCTTGAGCTCATTATCGGGCTGAGTGGAGTCACGTTGGTGAGTTATTCATAAAAAAAGAATGAGAACAATTTAAAGAGATATGATGTGCTTTAAAATAAATATTTCTGTAGATATAAGTCAATAGTTTTTTTTGGAGNAACATCCTTAATATTTAATACTGAATAATACTTCTAGACATAGGCCTCTCCTTAGAAGGGGAATATTGGTCTACTAGATACACAACGCTAACTAGATGGGTTAGTAAAGAGCTTGTTTCAAGTATTCATTTTCTTCGGGGCGATGTTGTCCTGCTTAGTCTCATATAGGCATAGGCAATATTTGCCTCTTTATAATAAATAATAATAATAAATATATCTGACATCTTACACACAACGCCATCTAGTCCCAAACTAAACACAACTTGTAACATAGATACTAGACAACTGATATAAATACATATATACAAATTTTTTTGTTGTAAATACTAACATATACACAATACATATAAAAAATAGCCAAACACCGAAACAAATATTTGCAGATCATACAAACATTTGGTCGGACCCGGGCATCGCACCCGAGACCTCAAGCATAGCAGTCGCAATCCCCACCACTGTACTAAGGCAGTACTTTATGCACCCATGGAATTAATAAGGGTGATGACACTGTATTCTTAATTTGTCACCACACACATGAACTTCAATGATACGTACAATAGAAATTCCGAAAAAGTGTCACTCTACATCGCTTTAACTATAATTATTTATCCATAAATATATTTACATTTACACACATTTCCAGAACCGTAACGTGTAGTTTCTGACTTCTGATTTTAACGTATATATCATTGAATATGGATGAAACATAACGTAAGCTATACGGGTTGAAACATTCATCCAGTAATCAGATTCTCAAGTTCGGACAGCCCCATCCGTCTCCTGAAATAGGTGCAAAGGACGCTATCATTTATTAATGGTTACCAGACGCGAGATATGTTCGTGAATATTTTTCTGTTATATCAAAATGTCACTGAATTTAAAAAAATGTGAATAATATCTGATCTCTGGCAACTTATTGTGTACTTACCTGTGATTTTGTATCGTGACTTTAATAAATTATTGTGAGATTTATTAATACGTGAATATTAATAAATCTCAAAATCTCTCTCTCATCTTATCTTACGCTTAGTTCCGCTTTCATGCTTTAACTACTCGACCAATCATCAAATATTTGAGATAAGAATATGTTTTGCTCACACTAAGTTCCCGGGTTCTTTTAGCTTGGCGTGAAAAAGCATCTCACTAAGCCGCCATAGTGTGGAACGCCATACTGCATTGTCTGCTTTCGCAGTAAGCGTGGTGGTCGCCACTGTTGGATTTTGCTTGAGCTCATTATCGGGCTGAGTGGAGTCACGTTGGTGAGTTATTCATAAAAAAAGGATGAGAACAATTTAAAGAGATATGATGTGCTTTAAAATAAATATTTCTGTAGATATAAGTAAATAGTTTTTTTTGGAGCCCGGTTCACGTGTACGTCGATTATCATGGTTAAGAGTCGCCTAGCTTCAAGAAGAAAAGTATCTGCATTCTGCATGTATTTTTTTTTGAAATCGTTGCAGTTGTTTTCGCATGAAAGCGTAACAGACTGACAGCATAGTAACTTTCGCATTTATAACATTATTATGGATTTTATGAAAAAATCATCTATACATTATCACCATCAGCCCATCGCAGTCCACTGATGGACATATGCCTCTCCAATTGCACGCCACTTAGTTCGATCCTCGGCTTATCGCATCCAGCACCTGCCAGCCGTCTTGCGCAAATCATCGCTACACCTGGCCTGTGGACGTCCTACACTACGTTTGCCGAGACGCCGTCTTACGCAAATCATCACTCCATCTGGTAATAAAATAAAATGATACCAATAAATTAAATTGCAATGTCTATTACTATATGAAAATAATCGCTTTTCACTAAATGCATACGTATGTATACACGGTACATATGCCAAAATAACATCTTTTTAAATTTTTGTCTGTCTGTCAGTTTGTTTGTTCCAGCTAATCTTTGGAACGGCTTGACCGATTTTGACGGGACTTTCAGTGGCAGGTAGCTGAGTACCTTAGTCTACTTTTTAAGACTAGCGCTACCCTGCGGCGTTACTCGCGTTTGTTGTTGTATCGCGGGGCTCAGCTAGTAAAAAATATATATTGTGAGCAATTTGTGGGCTATGTCGATGACCCTGGTTCTTTGTCGGATCACCTCGTTTCTGATGCAATCCCTTTAGAGAAACGTCGAGCGTAGCCCTCTCCATAGCTGGCAGGAGCTGAATGCGAGAAGCCATAGATCGAACTAAGTGGAGTGAAATTGGAGAGGTCTATGTCCAGCAGTGGACTGCGATAAGCTGATGATGATGACGATGATGATGAGCAATTTGTGGTAATACACTGAATCAATTACCACCTTAGATCATGACTAGATAGACTGTTAAAGTGTTGATGAAAAAAGCTCTTGCTTTCCGCTATCTCTGTGGGTATTGTCGTTTTCACTGTATACACTCCACTAGCACCCACACCAACGTAATAAAGTTGGCTACTTGTATTTTTCTAGCGCCACACCCCACACATATACAGCCTAAGACTAGTACTGTGTAAGCAACTTTAACTGTTTGTCTTATATAGTTACGCTTAGTTCATGCTTTAACTACTCTACCAATCATCAAATATTTGCTCATGTATATAGGTATCGAGTATTATATAAAGCACCGACCTTACATGAAGTAAAATACTGCTGTTCCCATGGGATCACTGAATTGATCGACAAAATGTATGCGTGCGAAGCCGCGGGCAAAAGCTTATGAATAAAACGCTTGTTTACATTTTAATAACTACATACATAGTAAAAACTAAATATGGACATTGACCTCGATATCTGTATGTGGTATAATAATATACACTTCAATCATTGCCTCAATAGTGCTATCAAATGTACATATTGATAACTTTGTTTTATAAATTCGTCGCTAGTTAGATAAGCTAAGGAACTTATTATACTCTCCTATTGTCGACTCTTACGACATACATTAGATAAATGAAGGGTGACACTCCATATTATTAAACCGTCAGTGTCCGTGCAAAGTGCAAACTAAAAAAAGCGCGACATCTTAATTTCGAGTTTTACGGAAACATATTTTAATTTTCATAAAGTTATAAATGTTAGAGCTTATAGGAAGTTTCTGCGGCTTGTCGTAAGAAATGACTGTTTGAAATCTCTTTCTTTGGTCACCTCTTACGACACGCATGAGCTGAATGAGGGGTGACACTCCATATTATTAAACGGTCAGTGTCCGTGCAAAGTGTAAACTACAAAGAGTGCGACAACTTAATTTCGAGTTTTATGGAAACATATTTTAATTTTCATAAAATTATAAATGTTAGGGTTTCGAGGAAGTTTCTGCGGCTTGTCGTAAGAAATGACTGTTTGAAATCTCTTTCTTTTGTCGCCTTTTACGACACGCATAAGATGAATGGGGGGTGACACTCCTTATTATTAAGCCGTCAGTGTCCGTGCAAAGTGCAAACTACAAAAAGCGCGACATCTTAATTTCGAGTTTTACAGAAACATTTAAATTTTCATAAAGTTATAAATGTTAGAGCTTCTAGGAAGTTTCTGCGGCTTGTGGTAAGATATGTCTGTTTGAAATCTCTTTCTTTTAGTCTTTCTCTATCTTTCTACTATGTGTAAGTATTTTCGTTTAACTTATTGTTGAGTAAATAAAGTTTTGATATAATAATTGTGAGTAAGCAAATATTCCCTTAGTTAAATAAACATAATTTTGCATATATGTAGTCAATGCTTAAGATTCAACAGAGCGTGTCGCACAGAAGACGACGGTTCCACGAGTAATAAATATTTTACGACTATTTGGTTGGTACTACTCGAAAATCTCAATTCATATATTATATTATGTAATTCAGTATAATATTCATGACAATAGTGTTGTACTGGCCCGAAGACAATTCTAAAGCCTCCATTTTCTAGGAATGCTTTATTATTAGATTGTATTTTAGGTGTAATATGTGTAATTATTATAATATTCTTGATAACTTTTAATAATGTTTATGCTTTTCATGTCGCATCAGTAGCTGGTTTCACCAAATGAGGACTCAGATATTGCCTCCTGGAAGAAATAGTTTAATTAATCTTTAAAGTTCTTCAAAATTTTTTAGCATAAAGTAAAACTTTTGCTAACCGGCTTTATAGTTTATGCAAGTTACTGCAATATTTTGCTATTTCTAGGAACTAAATCTAAGCTATCAGTTAAGTACGAAGAGAAAAACTTGATTTCGTTTTAATTTAACAATATTCACAATTTCTATTTTTCTTACCATGAATATATACACACTTTTTCAAAAGTGACTCCATTCTGCCTGATGGAAAACGTGAGTAGAATTTAAGAGTATTGTTCACCATGCTCATTGCGCATGCAAACAATGCAACAATGTCGCATGGTGATCCACATTATGGTAGTGCTTGAAATACTTCTTCATCATTGGGTCTCCGGTCTCACACTCACTAACGAAACACGATAGCATGAATGTTGTCACTTTTTTGAAACATCTTCTGTGAAAGGGTATTATCGCACCGGTCTAGCCGACCTCTTCGTGCTGCATACGACGTGGTTCTTACACATATTCACACATACTTGTCATAATCTTGTGATTAACTATAATACCTCGGTGGCGCAGTGGTAGCTTACGCGACTGCTGTCCATGAGGTCTCGGGTTCGAATCCTGCGTCGGACCAAGTGTTTGTAAGATCTGCAAATATTTGTTTCGAAGTTTGGGTGTTTTCTATGTTAATATGTATGTCTATACAAAAAAAAAATGTATTTATGTATTCATATCAGTTGTCTAGTACCCGTAATACAAGTTCCGCTTAGTTTGGGACTAGATGACGTTGTGTGTTAGATGTCCGAAAATATTTAAATATATTTATTTATAATATACATATAGATTACTTTTGTCTTCATAATGCTTGGCATTAAAATTTCTTTCTTTGTTTCTTATTAACAGGTAGCTTAAGCTCTCATATGATTCAGATTTGCTCTTTTTATCATGTACTTTTGTAATCTATGTTATCGGTTGATGTCATTTACCTAAAACCTATATATATTAGATATGTTATTTAAATTATTCTTTTGATTCGTTGTCGTTTATTTCGTTTTATTGTTGATCTATGTTGCATCTTATTTACAGTAATATTCTGAAAAGCAAGCTTGATTAAAAAGGAAAAAAAGACCTGAACTAAAAGTGTAAAGAAACACAGCTTCAGTTCACTGGTAAAGAATTAGACCCAAAAAACACATCCACACACCCATCAATATATGTATATATCGACGTATATCAATATATATCGACGTTCCATATTTGAAAAAAAAAAGTGGGTTAATTTATTTTATTGTTTGACCTTTTGTCGTATTAAAAATAATGACAATACATACATCACTTTTTACTACTGTCGACCACTTATTGAACTATGAACTTTGAAACATTATTATTCCCAAATACATGAATGATATGTTACTTTTAATTCAAAGAATTCCATAAACCAGGCGATGACAGTTTACTACTGCTTACCGCCTGGTGAGTATAATAGTAGCTGATAGAAATATGCTGCAAATATGTGCTAACTGATAAAATATCCATTATTATTATTAACCAAGAACGCGATTACGATGTTTCAAAGTTTGTATGCGGTTGTGATGGATAAATAAAGATTAATCTACGAACTCGTAAACAGATTCGTTTAAGCGATGATCTTGAAACCTGTATGTGAGCAGACCACGAAAGTTATAAAAAGAATTAAGAAATTCGGAATATGTACTTAAAATTGATGCGAGATGTAATGCAGGACGTGATTATTTAATATATATTTAAAAATAATACTAATATTATAAACACGAAATTTATTTGTAAGGTTGTACGGATGCTTTGTTAATCTTGCACGTGAGAAGTACTAAACGGTTTTACATGATATTTTTCAGTGATGTAGCTTATACTAGAATACAACATAGGTTACTATTTCAAAAATAATAATGTTTATATTAAAACGAAATACGTACGCTTACGTAGCAGTTATAATAGACTATTGAATTAGTTAATTTATGTGATCTATCATGTTCATTATTAAGGATTTGAAGAACAAATTTCTTACAATACGTACTGAAAATAATATGATATAAGTTGACACAAAGCAGTGTATCAAAAAGTCGAATGTCTTCATACTTTTAAGGGATTAATTAGTAAAAATAATGACTGTTGTAATTTTTGCGATCTAATGGAATATCTTAAAATAAACGTTAATTACTACCTTCTTCAGTTTAATGGAAGTTAGAATGTAATTTTCATTATCAGTTTTATTTCTTATAAGTATCATATACTTTGAATAAGTATATTTCAGAGATATTAAAATATTATAATAAATATATTTATTGTATTGACAGCTTCTGTACGTGAGGTCATGATGGTCATGAACATGAGGTCTCAGGTTCGATTCCCGGGTCGGATCAAATGTTTGTGTAATCTGCAAGTATTCGTTTCGGAGTTTAGGTGTTATCTATTATAATATGTATGTATTTAAAAAAAACAAAATTATATATATGTATTTATAACAGTGATCTGCCCATAATACAAGCTCTGCTTAGTATCAGACTAGATGGTGTTGTGTTACATGTCTGAAATATTTATTTATTATATTGGTTTTGCGTCACTAAACTAAAATTTCTGAATAATTATAATTCTTTTCCCTTATTGAAGTGAAGTAATGACTTAAATGCTACTTTATTTGTATGTATTTTATTTAGATAATACTTGTTTTTAGTGTGATATACCTCTTTTTGGTTAGACTTCAATATTTATAAAATCGCTCGACCGGACGCAACCATTTTCATGATTTCTAGTTGAGTTTAGAGCGTGTTATGTAAATTTTCTCAAACTAAAGCAAACTAAATAATAAAATTACTTCTTTTTAAAATATTAAATTTTGAAAACTCTGCATTCTAATTAATTTCTTGGTTTGAATCCTTCGTATTTTTTATTTAAAATTTGAACTATACCTAAAGGAAAGTAAAGCAAATCCAAGCCAAGAAGTATTTTTCCAAATCGCCTCGAAAATGACAGAATTTGATCCAGACCATATGATAGGCATAGTTATTGCTGTTATCGAAGTTTTAGCATTATTACAAAGGCTTAAGAAAATTTAAAATTAAGAAAACATGGTCTTTACTGTAACGAACCTAGTCTTAGATTTTATATATATGGTGCTTTAAAGATGCAAAATCCGCCATGATCTGAATTTTTTTATCAGTCCTATCCTAATTATATGACGATCAAGCGATCGGTGTGGTGATAGATTAAAAATATGGAGTGTCACATCGTTATTCATCTTGTGTAAGAAGCGAATAAGACTAACTATGCTTGACAACATCAATGTAATGAGAAGTAAGACTTAAAACAAACTCTATACTAACTCATCTAGCCAGCGTGATATAATATACCAAAACCTTATTTCTTAGGAGAGGTCTATGTGTAGCAGTGGACGGCTAAATTCTGTTGACATGATGTGATACGATCGAGGTTATTACTCTATAAGAATATTTGTGTTATCTTTTTTTATGTAAGGCCCTGCAAAACTGGCTACTCTCTCTGGTGCATGAGCAGAACCAACAGTGGAGGTCAACATACTCATTGCAAATGCAACAATGCAGCATGGTTATCCAGACTATGGCGGCCTAGGGATGCTTCTGTATTATTAGACCTACGGCCTCGCACTTACCAACGAAACAAGATAGCAGAAACGCTGTCATTTTAGGTTGATTTTCTGTACGAGGGTAGTACCGTCCTGGACGAGTCGGCCCGTTCGTGCTGATATCAGCGTCACTCTTCTACCTTAAAACTATTACTTATATCTCTTTTATCTTCCTATATCACTAATTATACCTACACTAAATTATTCCTTCTTCTCATAAGTGTAAATATAAATAAAGTCTAAATGTGAGGCAAGTTTAAATCTAAATTAACTTTGTCTTCTGAAGTTTTCCAAAGAGTAATTAAGAAAACACAAAAACGCACTTAACCTTCGTTATTAAATTAAAGTAAATAATTTCACGAAGAAGCCCAGTAATGACGGTATTCAGGGTAATAAGACATAACAAGAAAACACTTATGTACAAAGGTCAAATAAGCGAAGTTAGGTGCGTATTTTAAGAAAACAATTTTCTGTAATCACTTTGACTTTTTTCACTGATTCGTAACAATGGTAAGAAAAATTAAATATTTTATGCTTTACCTTATTTTACATTACAGAGAGTTCTTTTTTGTCAAATGAGACATAAATTCACATTACAAATACAAATTTGGTTTCGCTATAGGAAGGTACTAAATGGTAGAAGACTAATATATTCACTATTGGATAAATAAAATCAGTTCATATACCATATTTATATATACTCACTCACATTAGCCTCTAGCCTTTAATAAATAAAATATATTTTCAAGAAAGGCTGTGGGTTAAGGGCATAATTCATTAAAACAATTGGCAGGCGGGAAAGTTGTGGAGACAAACGTCAAAAAGATTGATGGTATTTATTCTTGAACAGAATGAAATCTAAACAAAACCTGTGGCGTGATTAATGGGTAAATTGTATTTACTGTACCTACAGATACCGAACACCCAATCAATCATTTGTAATCAATCATAACTTCGTATAAAATAACACTATTTATACTTAGTAGTTTATCAATACAAATATTATAAATTCGCAACTAACTCTGTCTGTCTCTTACGCTTTCACGGCTACACCGTTGCACAGATTTCTATAAATATGGTATTATCCATTCCATATTTATAGAAATCTGTGCTGTGTAGAAAACTTTGATTCTTGAGGAAGGACATAGGCCACTCTCTACCGCGATAACCGACAGACAAGCAAACGCTAATGGATGAGAGGAGTAAAATAACTTGCTTTTATATGAGCCAAACNATTATTTTCTAGAATTGCATTTAGGTTATCATTTATCTATGAAAAACTGTTTGATAAATTCATCAATGAGGGGGATAAAAATTATTCCTAAGTATGATCTTCCATATATTTATTGGTGTATCCTGTTGCCCCTAAAAAATTGATATTTGGAGACAATACAGTGCCTCCCGCCAAGTCGAGCAAAAAACACCACCACATATAAGTTCATTGTGAAAAACTAAAAGTCAAAATTTTCAGTATAGTATATATAATTTCAGTACTAAGCAGGCATTGTATATTTAAATTTCATTAAATTTGAACCAGTAGTTAAAGAAGTATAACTAGACTAAATTTCTTATTTTCATAACTCACTCACTGACTTATTGACAGATCAACAAAACTCTAAGGCACTTTTAGCAGGCATAGGAGCTTCAAATTTAGGAAAAACTAAAACTTTTCGCAATTTCAGTCCAGTTTCCTAGATACCGACCAACTGACCAGCCAGACCAACTGCATAAATAACTTTATAATCCCATATAAATACATAGTGTTACAAAGTTACATTTGAAATGAATAATTCAGTGCTCCTGTAAAATATGTATAATATATTTTAATATTGCAATTTTATTATTGGTGTATGAAGGTAAACTTGTCAAATGATCAACGGAATGAAAAAACAAGAACGGGACATGTCTAAGTAAAGTTAGTCTAAAATTCTGCGAAGTATTAAGTAGACTGAATTGCCTGAAATTGCCACGAAGAAAAGAACACTAATTCCACTAAGTTTGATGTTGTAATTTTGTTAGATACATTTACAGTATTTATAGTAAATGAAAGGTAATAATTTTACATAAGGATTAACTTTCGTTCACGAGTAAGCTCATAAGACAGAGAGTGCACTTTACGACAACCCATTGTTAGTATCCAAGAGGTAGAAGGTGCTGGAAAAGAAAAAAGTAGGAATATCTAGAAAAAGAAAGAAGATGTCATAAAAATATAACTTGTAAAAAACCAAGTCTCGCAACTCAGTTCTCTTACGCAAAAAGTTGTGATATTTATACAACTTATGTTTTTGATGGGATTAAATAGAGCGATCAGCTACATTTTGTATCAAACGTGAGATTTCTTTTTTTGATTGTACGTCTTCACGAAATATATTGTTGATTCAGGGCTTCGCGGCACCTTTTATTTTATTTTCCGCAAGATAGCAATCAAATAAATGTGAATCATATTTATTTATGTACCATCATTTGGTGATAACGTTACCTAATGTTACATATAAATGTGGCATTTATACGTAAATTACCTGTTACCAATGGCGTGCTCCGTTTTAATGAATATTATTTTTTCATATTTAACATACTTCAAACAAATTTTAGGTATCACAACTTATGATACTAATCTATTTAAATGAATAAAACATTAGGCTTACACTAGAATTGTTACAAAAATTAAAATAGAGCCATTGTTTTACGCTTTTTAGTGTTTCTAAAAGTGTTTGAAGTCGTTTTTATGTAGTTCAAGGTTTTTTCGAAGTACGCGCAGTCAGTTGTAAAAATCATAGGATGAGTGTTACTAGATCAACGTAGGTACATATCACATAGCAAGATTTTCAATACTTACTAAATACATTGATAGTATAATATATAGTGCACTAGTTGACCCACTCAACTTCCTCTGTGTCTCTTTCCAATCATTTTCGGCTCCGTCTAAGCGTGGTGTTAACTATCCTATTTAAGCACTCCAGCAACCAAATTTTAGAACATTAACGTGCAATCGATTAGATAATTTCGGTTTAATTGTGAGTAACAGTGTGACTTAAGAATTAAATATAAGTAATAGATTAGCATAAAAATTACAAATACAAAGAAAATACAAGATAAAATTACTACAGTAAATTGTATGAAAAACCTTATTCAACTGTCGTTTACATTTGTTATTCTCTTGTATTATCAAAGTATTTCTTCGAGAGGCTTAGTGTAGTATAATTACGGCAAGTCCTTGAGAGCTAACGTTATCCAGATAAATAAGTAATAAGATTAAGATTTAATACATGATAAGAAAGTGATTTATGCTTGCGACACTAATTGATTTTCACGTTTTAACAACAAAAACAATCAAGGTCAGACTTAAATTAAACTAAAGTTTAAACAGCTATTCACAAATGTTATTTAACGATGTGCAATGGTTCTGTATTATTTTAAACTTTAAACTTACAAACTTAAAGTTGAAAATAACCGGACCGTTTTTTTTCCAAAGTGAAATAGCGTTTATAAGAAACGGAGTTAGTTTTTGCGTTTTCTTAATTTACATTTGTTATATTTAACTAAGCGTAAAGTAATAAAAAAGTAAGTTGACTGGAGAACAGTACTTATGTAACTTAGTCTCAAGGATGAGTATTTGTAAAATTTTCAAATTAAAATAGAATAAATGATATTATTATCTTTGACGAAACTTGGCTGCGTTTTCGTCACTAATAAATAAATAAGGTTTGAGTAATAATTCACAAGTTTAAACGAATTTCTAACAGCTAAATTGATCTCATAAAATTGACAACGTGTTTGGCAGGTACCGAAGTGAGCGAAATTCGATTAAACTGTAATTGAAAATTTCAAACAAAGGTTAGGTGTATTGACATGTTTCTAATATTTGCCTTTGGTATAGTTAGTGGGCAGGACATACGATGAGAGAAAAAAAAGAAAAATGGACGAGAATAATAACAGAGTGGTACCCTAGAAAAAGCAAAGAAGTAGAGGAAGACAGTCAAAGCGATGGAAGACGACTCGAACCAAGTAGTTGGACCAGATTGGTTATGCATAGCAAAGGACACAAACAAATGGAAATCCTTAGACGAGGCTTTTGTCCAAAGACAAGCTGTTTAGAAGAGAGATATGCCGAATGCCGATAATTAGTTTTAGTTTAAGTCAATTTATAGTTCATCACTATCGTTATGTTTAGTTAAAGTAATGTTTTGTTAAATACGTGAAAATCTAACAGCAATAAAGACTTATTTTATTTTAATTGTTTTATAGTTACGACTGTTAAGCCGGAAGTCATGGATTCCATTCCTGCCCAGGACAAATAATTGGGTAATGTTAATTTGTTCTGTTTTTGGGAACACGGTTTATTCTATGGTCTAGGTGTAAGTTATCTATAACATATATGTATGTAGGATTAAACGAATGGGTTTATCAGCAGTCTGTTACATAGTACAGGCTCTGCTTGGTTTAGAACTAGACGGCCTTAGGTAAAATGTGTAAAATTATTATCTTTTTAGTTTATTATCTCAAGCTATATAAAAACCCTGCTTGGGTAAAATAAAATATCTGCTATGTTTCCAAAGTAAAAAAAAATGGTTAACAAAATAACATGTAATTAATTCTTTATCTTTTGTACAAAGGTTAACTAGAGAAATAGGAGATTTATGTATTGCTAATTTTAAGATTATCTAGTCCACAGACTGTTTTTTTAATAAAGGGTATCTGAAACGAAACCTGGAGAAGGCTGTTTCTTGCCTTCTACATAACTAATACGTAAAAACATGTTAAAAAGACTGTATAACTCTAACACAAAAAGTAAATAATCTATAATATTTGGTTACGTTTCGTTAAATTACGTAACGGTCTTATAAATTGTGCCACTAAGTTGTAATTTTCCTTTCTGGTAGGGTGCCAAGAACATTAGCTGAGATACAAAATACGCATGTAGCCAATAAATATGATTTAGGTACTTCAATAGTGGACGAATTAATGACCACTGCATTGGAGGGTGCTATCTTAGGGACCAAGGACACAAATGTGCGTGAACTGCGTTTTCATGACTGCCTCAGTGGCACAGTAATATGTATGTATTTACAAAAAAAAGTATTTATGTATTCATATCAGTTGACTAATACCCATAATACAAGCTCTGCTTAGTTTGGGATAGATGGCGTTGTGTGTTAGATGTCCGAAATATTTATTTATGACGTAACTTTTTTGTTATGACTACTTTTCGTTGCCATATCAGTGTAAAAACTTGTTTACTTTTTCGTTTCTCGTGCCAAAAACACTTTATTATCTAGTCTATTATAGTAGTTGAGTAACTTTAGTAGCTACGTCCTTCCTATTACTGCTATTGTAAGTTTTCAGTAGAGCAGGACGTAATAGCCTTTCGTATAAAAAACTATACTCGATGTAGTAAGGTACATTTATTGAGGCGATGTTTGGCTGCAGCTTTTCTGAAAAGCGTATAGAAATTTTCGACAGGCACTAATTTGAAGTTTCCAACTGGTGCAGTAACTTTTCCCAACTAAATTCACAGTTTAACCAACTGTATTCGTATTTGCTATAGTGAAGCTATCGGTCTCGCAAAAATTGAAACACTTTAGAATTCTGTCGATAACAAATCAGCAAGGATACTCGGAGGCATTCAACATAAGTTAAATACATCAAAGCACCGGCATTACAACATAATAAAATTTAAAATAATGATAATCAACTGCGGTTATTTTCCGGAACTCACAAAAGTGATGTCACTGGTTTTTGACAGGTTCAGCTAAGATTATGATTAGTGTAATGCAATCGAAATATCGGGTTCATAACAATTTGCATACAGCACACATAAAAAGATATTATATTTTATGAATGTGTTGTCCCGAAACAAACATAGTACATGTCTAGTAGCTAAAAAATTGCAAAAGCTAAACTACTTTGAATGGTTACCTAAATATGTAATATAGAGGCGTTAACCACCTGTGTTTCTTCGACTTAATTTACAAATACTATCATTTTAACTGAATATTTTGTTCAATCATAATAGAATATGACACTCTTAAATAGTGTAGATTTTTGTTAGTGAAAGAATTTTCAGAATCGGATCAATACATCCGAAGATTATCCCTTACAGTATTACAAACAAAGAGAAGAAGAGAAACTTTACCTCTTTATAATATTAGTACAGAAAAGATAAAACTAGCAGACGAAAGGATTTACGTACGTCTATAAACATTGACACAAACAAAGATGTATTTTGCCATCGTTCAACTAGTAACCTCGTATAAAATATCTTGCATTTCAGTAAAAATCCATAAAGAGTCCACATTTCCCATATAAAATATATCAACGCTGATAAAAATAGACATAAAAGTAACAATTAATTATGCGAGTAACAGTTAAGTTAATTAAAACAGTGAACATATTACACCCAAGCAATTAATTTCCCAAACGGTACTGCAAGATTACGTGTCCTCCGATTATACAGTAGGCAGGCACACAGCGTTCCCTACACGTAACATATGGATAGACCCTAACTGAGAGAGAGAAATTTGGGTTAGTCCGTTCGAACCCTTTCTTGCAATTTCCAAAAATTTCACAGCCAATATTGCCTAACTGGTCTTAGTCTGTTCCAATTAATGAATTCGGTGCGTGGCTATTACAAGTCATTTTAGTTTAGCACACGTACGAAGAACCAGGAGCTGGGAAACGAAATGCACATCCGATTTTTTTAAATTAAGTGAACTCTAATGATAATTAATGGCTTAATAAGTTAAATGAACGCTAAGACTTATTTTATTAAGAATCTATAATCTTACCCATGACATCTTGAAGCTTAATTTCTTCTATAGCACAAAATGCAACACACGTTTTTTTTTGTCATTTCCTCTAGAAAGAGAAAAAAAAACAATACCTGTTAATATAAAATTAGTTAACTACAATCCTAGCTATAAACTCTGTAAAAACTGTGCTAGAATAGAGACATGAAGGAAATGGCAATTTCTTTATTAATTATGGACAATAAGTATCGGAGTTCAGATCCGTTATTTTACGTCGACATCTGTCTTTATTTCGGCAACGTAAACTGTTTCAAATACAGTACCGTTTAATTTGCCAGCGTATTGTAAAACAAGCAAGCTTTGCAATAAAAAAAACCGTTTAAAAAATTTCGTGCTCAACTCCCGTACTATCAGTTCGTTAGCGTTCAGATCAAAGCAAGTCAGAAAGACCGACCGCACCTAACCATACATTTTGCTTCAGTTTAATTGGTCGTTCTCATACAATGGGTCTAACTGTAACACAATTGTGGTTAGAAACACTTTGTGTGGTAATGGTTTTTAATATATTTTAGTTGTTAATTGAAAATACAACATTTATGACTTCTATATAGTCGTAACTGTTATCGTAAATATTATTGTGAAAGTATAAATTCACTTAGCGTGGAATTAAAAGCCAATGATTGAAACTGAGAATTATTGAGAAATCTCATTATATTACGTTAGTACAGTTTTCAATGAAAATTAAATAATGTTCCGAAGTAATCGATTTCAATATTGTAAAGCTGAAGAGTTCGTTTGTTTGGTTGAATGCGTAAACCTCAGGCACTACTGATTAAAAATTTCAAAATTGCAAAAATTCTTTCGCGATGCGCCGAGTAAACGGCTAAAGTTGAGCAATAATAATCTATGACGAAATTGTTCCCTTTTATGAACAAAGTCAAAGGAAGCACATGCCTTTTTTTTTTAATTGAATCACCATAACCGTTTGATGCTAAACAAATTTGTTCATGCTGCTTAACATCACGCTATCGGCAAAAGAACGACGGTCAGATGGTATTTGATAGTTAAAAGTTGATAAAAATCTGGTTGAAAACTACATGTGATCTTATTTTTTAAATTGGTTCTAGATTCTATTTATTTCAAGCTAGTGTGTAAGTGAGTATTGCAAAAAATATTATAAATAAATAAATATGTTCAGATATTGTTTTTTTTTAGCACACAACGTCATCTAGTTCCAAACTAAGCAGAGCTTTTACTATGGGTACTAGACAACTGATATTAATACTTATATACTTTTTTTGTAAATACATACATATTATACATAGAAAACACCCAAACTCCGAAACAAATATTTGCAGATCATACAAACATTTGGTCCGACTCAGGAATCGAACCCGAGACCTCTTGCACAGCAGTCGCATTCGCAACCAGTTTTTTGTTTTTTTTTT
>PKRV01000823.1:240499-321222 GCA_003709505.1 Hyphantria cunea | reverse complement strand
CCCTGCCTGATGGAAAGCATGAGCAGAATCCAAGAGTGGTGGTCACCATCCTCAATGCGAAAAAGAACAATGCAGCATGGTGACCCACACTATGGCGGCCTGGTGAGATGCTTCTTCACGCCCCGCTTAAAGGACCCGGGATCATAGTGGGAAGGAAACACGTGCGCTGGTAGTGAGTTCCAGGTTTTGACCGCTCGGCACAGGAAGGAATTAAAAAAAAGGAATAACTGTGTCACAGTTTATTGTATTACACTATTTAGAATCTGATTTTTTTTTACATTTAAAAATGCAATAGATGACAGTAAAGAG
The DNA here is from genome assembly GCA_003709505.1 of Hyphantria cunea. Taxonomy (NCBI): domain Eukaryota; kingdom Metazoa; phylum Arthropoda; class Insecta; order Lepidoptera; family Erebidae; genus Hyphantria; species Hyphantria cunea. The sequence goes on along the minus strand of PKRV01000823.1, from coordinate 320,913 downwards.
ATCCAGGAAATAAATTAAATTGAGAGTATATATATTGATATCTCAAACGGATATTTTAATCTACAAATCTATTTAGTTGTACATACAATTAGTATGCTAAACATTAGCGTAATTTAGTTGTCACGTAACTGAAAACCAGGCCAACGATTTAGGACAATGTAGGGTTCTAGGTTAATATGAAGTGCTTAAATCTACCATCCGCTTCTATGCCGTATTTAGTCCTGTATATCAATAAAAACTGTGATTAAACGACTTGAACCGCGCTATTATAGCTTAGTTTGCAATATTTTATTATGAAATTATTTCTTTGAAACTCATTATTTATTCATGAAACAGATTGCTTTGAAAGAAGATTTTTATGCAAATGTATTATAGCAGAAAGTAACAAATTAAAGTTTTGTAACCATCTTGAGGAGAGAGACTTTTAAAACAAATTTTAGAATATTTTACCTAATTTTGAATATTTAATTATACATACATATCCTACAGGACGACAACGCGGCCGGTGTTGCGGGTGTCCATGGACGTCTGCTCGTTTGACGCAGATTCCATAAAAAAAGTTTGAAAAACAGATATTAAACATTTGAAATGCATAATACCAATTCGACTTTTAAACAAGTCACTTAACAGGCAATCTAACTAACAGGAATACATTTACACATTCTTATTTTTGCGAACAAGGAATACATGTACCAAAATCCCCTGTGAAATTCGTAATTAATGGAATATTTTTGTCCAAGATACTCATTTAATTATAGTTGACAGTTCATGAGTCTCTAGTCCATAGAGAATTACACATAATATATTAGGAGAAAGTAGCCTATGAATTCAATATAGATCGTGAATAATCTGTTACCTCAAGTGTGATCATAATAATGATTGAATAAGTAATAATATATCTTTTGTAAACCTACTTTGTATTCAGTCTTACATCAAATAATATAATTTGCACTCGGATCACGACTTCATTCCAGCTTCCAGGCACAAAAGAAGTATGTTTTTATAGACATATACGTGATAAAATTTGATCTAGATTTGTAATCTTTGCATGTGTGAATATAGTCATGAAATTTGATGTTTTATTACCAAGTACTTGAAAATATAACTATTCTTCTATAGACTTGATTATCTCAATCGCGTTTCTAAAATGACAGCAACTAAATGCCTGATTTACTGTCTTTTATTAGGATGTAAATATTGACTATTTTACGATTCAGACTAAGTTCCTTCGAGCAATTATACCTGCTTTTTCTAGTAATTCTAATTAAATGAAAGATCTTTGCATGTGTGAATATAGTCATTAAATTTCATGTTTCATAACCAAGTACTTAAAAATATAACTATTCTTCTACAGTCTTGATTATCTCAGTCGCGTTTCTAAAATGACAGCAACTAAATGCCTGATTTAATGAGTTTTATCAGGATGTAAAAATTGACTATTTTACGACTCAGACTAAGTTCCTTCGAGCAATTATACCTTCTTTTTCTAGTAATTCTAATTAAATGAAAGAAGAAATCAACAAAGCTTATTTAGATTAGGTATGCCATAATTTGTAAGGTGCACATTTTTTTGATTTAACAAGGTTACCTAAAAGCTTTTGAGCATACTAATTGCTACTCAATAACGTTAAAGGCAAGTAAACCTTATAGCGTACAATGTAAGGTGATGTTTTGCATAAATATATGCAAACCGATACTACCGAGGCAGGGCGGTAAATCAATATAAACCTATCGGACATTGACATTCGCTAAAATATTATGAAAAAAAATAAAACAGTATTTCCTTATGCCAAGTAGTTTATTTTTTTATTTAAAGTTTATCGTTTACAATAGTTAAATCTTATTCGAAAAACATAGGTTCACTAAACTATTCTAAACAGTTTGTCTGTGAAGTCAGTTGAGCCTGCTTGATATGCAATATGCTTGTACACAACACTGTACACATCGCACCCTTGCATTATATTCATGCGTATGTATAGTCCCATGCACTATGCAGTCATATTTACATTTTGTGATATATAACACATACTATCCAACCTAAATGTATATAATAGTAGTATGTATTAATGCATATAGTTATGCGTTTATATACATTTGTGCTATTTAATACATTTGAAAAAAGTTTTTAATTTTCTTTTAAGCATGTTTATATTGGGTTCTTATCTAATATCCACCGGCAAACTGTTTAGGAAACATGGTAACTGTTTTTTTAGGATTCTGTCACTATAGCAGTATGTTTATCATTATTATCAACCTAATGCAGTCTTTTACTGGACGTAGACCTCTCTCATTGCACGCAACTCTGATCGACTGCATATCAAATCAATCTAATTTTAACGCCTTCTAAATCAACAAATTAACCCTTTTTCTAAAAAGAGAGATATATTCTGCAGTCGTTTATTTCTGTTAAAGTCTGGTGATGATGAAGTAAAATATGAACTGGTCTTCCTCAATCTATTAATACAAAATCTACTTATGTCTTAAACTATTTTCATAATATTTATACTCTTATTCGTAAATAATGTCATATAAAAGTATGAGTGGAATCTCAATAAAAATTGCTGCTGATCGTATAAGAATGCGACTGGCTAAGCCATACATTGAGTTCACTATGTTGGGTATCTCAAATTATTCTTGGTCAAGTACATAGTAAACTATTTGGTATATTTTCGTGAATTATAAATAGATACCTCTTTACTGTATAGTAACACAAAGATAAAATTACAGATTGTAAAATTACAATAGAAAACAAAACGAAATCTAAAATATCCTAAAATTTAAATAATTTTTTTTTCAGGATATAGATGCCTTGTTATTGAGCTGTTTGTTGTTATTGAACCAGCTTTCTCTGATTTTTCCTCGTGAATACATAAAAATCGAATATTTTAAAGAAAGATTTTCTAAAAGAAGTTTATTTGTTACTACTCTGGAATATTCCTGTGGAGCTGGGGACTTCAGTCTTTACAAATATATATTAAACGAACCGCAAAATAACAATTTACGAATCACACAAAATATTTGAACCCACAAAAGTAGAAAGTGGTGAGATGAGCTCATAATTCACTGCACCATCCGTGCAGCTCCGTACCTTAGTCTTTATCATTAACTTCTTTTATTTTTATCTGGTATTCTCACTCATTCAATAAAACACAGCGCAGTCACTGTTTCACACCGGCTTTCTATGAGGCCGTGGTATCACTACAGTCGAACCGGCCCATTCAATCGTGACTGTCCCATGGTTGTTCTTCTGTATTCCTGGCAATGTTTATACAAAACTACACCAAGATTAGTTGGTAACCTGTGCAAGTGGAACAAACAAACTCCCTCGCATTAGTAACACGGGTTAGGAAGTTACGATAACAATGACATTTCAATTTGCAAGTACCTAAAAATGGCTTTTTTGTTACTTTACTTAAATGTTTTACTTTATAATACTATGCTGTTGGTATTCCGAAGAAAATAAAACTAAAATAAAATAATGAAATGTTGTTGACGCTCCGTGGCTCCCCCTCATAGGAATAATAGTACTAATAATAGCTTGTTATGTTTGAATTGCGATGATTTGTGTTAAATAAAGTTTATGACGATAATAAAATTTCTTGTTTATTATATTTTGATTGTTTTCCGGAAGTTTTCGGACCAGTACAATTTTTGTCTCTGTGTCAAGTGTTCTAGCCGCATAGATCTTTGAAAGTACACAATAGATTTTAATGCAGTATTCAGCAATAGTAAGAGTGATTCAAGAGGGAGGTTTATATGTACATGCATGTTAACATTCCCACATGCATGAAGTTTGTTCAAAGTATCGGGTATGAATATAAATATGAAATACAGATACATAACCATAAACATGCCCTACAAACATCAGATACGTTTAATTTATTCCAGAATAAAAACAGAACTCAAACCTACTCGCTGGACTTGGAATTCAGAGCAGTGTGCCCGAGACTTAAATCTTTTCTATTTTATGTATGGATGACTATGATTGGCGGGAAGCCAACTGAATCTTAGTATTTCAGTAAGATATAATATATACATATGAATATGCCGCTGTGACCCAACGACAAATTTAATTAATATCCTCCTGGTACGAGGCTAAGATTTAGACCGACTAAACATGGACTACATGTTATAAATAATTCCCTTTATCGCGTCGAGTCTCGACACGAATTGAAGCGAGACCTGTTTTTCATGGGTATGTTTTGCCTTTGAGTATCTCTGCTGGTATTGTGGCAAATTAAGATGTGAGTGTAGTCTACTAAGGCAAACTACGCCGCTAAATAGAACTTCAAAGAGAAGAAAATTTTGCAACAAACTCTATGTCAACTCTGGCCAGCAGCATGATTTGGTAGGCTAAAAGCTCTTTTCACAGAAGGTGCTTTTGTCCAGGTTGTCTGCCATCGGCTGTTGATGAAAGGCTGTAATCAAGACCTTCTGAATTATGTTCGATTGGATTCCCACTGTCGGTTTTCTTCTTATCGGAAATAATGGAAAACTGCGTATCCAGCATTGCGTAGTATATTTATTTTAAATTATTATGAAATTCTAATTTTAAATCAATTCTTGTGGGTAATCTATGCTTAAAGTTAAATAAATATTTAAAGAGGCATTAAACGTTTCTTCGTATGTTTGATGGATCATCATCATCATCATCATCATCAGCCTATCGCAGTCCACAACTGGACATAAGCCTCTCCATTTTCACGCCACTTAGTTCGATCTATGGCTATGTAACTTATATATACATTGTACGTGTCGAGAGTTCCTCAGGCACCTTGAGAAACACGTGTCTTTTGTTTATTTATTCTACCAAATATACCAATACATTTTAATTTTTAAGGCCTATATCGGTAGACTGTTACGGGTTGTAATTATGATGATAATTTTTAAGGTTTAGTTTCATTTTATATTTGAAATTTTTGAATACTTATCTATTCACTAAAATTATTAAAATATCTTTATTTGATAATATAATTTTGTTTATTTCTTTTTCAGGTAATTAGCCGTATTAATACATTTCATTTTATTCTCAAGGGGTTTTTGGTAAGTCATGCTTCAGCCCATCAACGTCATTAAAATACTTTTTTGTGAAATAAATAAAACGTTTAATATGCTATAGCAAAAAGTGACCTTCTAGGAACTCTACCGCTATTATAGATGGCGTTGCAGATGTTTTTTATACCAATACGTTAATAGTACATTATGTTAAATTTTGTTTATTATGAATTTTTATTTATTTATATTGTATTGTTATTATTGAGCATGATATAACTTACGCACTTCATATGCTTAAAATATACATATTTTGAATGTAATTTCGTCACTTGCGTTGTAAAGATCTTAATTCTTTTTTTACATCAAATTAGAACATGAGTTAAATATACTTTTTAAATGAACGACTGTTATACATTTAAGCATCTTGTCTCATTCATGGGAGAATTCAGTACCCCTTCTGAGTAATCATTTCAAATCAACGAAGCTATAAACTGACATTGTCCTTGCACACAGAACGTTTTAGATACGCTAGTTGAGCGTTTATTCTATCCATCCATAGCGAATTGTTATTGACCTTGCCAAGTCGGCTCCTTTAATACCAAACATTATTGTCATAGTTCAAATTAAAAGAATTAACTATCCGAGAGGAATAGTATATATAGTATACAAGTGCTGCATAGGGAGGTCATATCCCTCAGTTATTTCAGGCCATAATCGTACATAAAAAAACCCATTGTGTATGTTCATTTCTATGATATCTTTGCTAGTATGTTGGGCACAGTTCCAGACGTTCGTTTTACTACTAAGCTGAAAGTTTTCTAACAGACGAGCGACTAACATCATACGTATATATATCGGCCTAATTTACTGGTCAAGCGGTTCATTGACTCCATGAAATCTGTTATTGCAATGACATATTACACTCGATAGCATATAACTGACGATAAGGCGTTCCAAAATCAAAGCAATAATTGTGATCTACATATAATACTGTAATATTGCGGAGATCGAACGCAACACCATCCAGCCCCAAACTAAGCAGATCTTGTATTATGGGTACTAGACAACTGATATAAATACTGTACACGATTTTTTGTAAACATACACGTATTATATATAGAAAACACCGAAACTCTGCAACAAATATGTGGAGATCATACAAAAATTATATCAGACCTGGAAATCGTACCCGAGACCTTCGCCACCCTAGCTTTGTGCGAGGTATTGTGAGAGGCCAACGACATCAGAAGTTGTTATAAAATCGGACAATTTATAAACAATAAAATCAGTAAATAACAAGCGGGATTGAGTCACATTGACGCACTGTATAATATAACTGTGAACTGGATTGAATCAATCTCAATTAGAATCTCGTGACCAAGGGCATGTCACGCGCTCTTGTTTGTGTTGAAAATACATCTCTTATACTGCTTTATTCGTTTTAAAATTAATTTTATAAAGATTCTTCATCTCCTTGCCCAGGGGATTTTAGCCTGTCATACGAGTATAGAGTTTGTTTACTCTTTACAGTAATGTTTTCTTTGTATATTGCTCCCTTATTCGCCTTTTACGGTATTTACGGAATGATTATAAGTATTCTTGATTCTTTCTTTATATGTAGATTAATGTGTAGAAAGAAATCACTAGAACACGGAATAGTGTATGGCTTTTCATTATTTCAAATATTACCATTTCTTCTAAATATTTATCTTAAAGTAACTCCTGTTTATAAACCTAATAACTGTAATATATAGAAATAGAAACTCAGTCATAGAATGTCGCTTAGACAGTAATTCTAATTCAGCATTTTACTGATTACATTTGACCTCACCGTACAGAATAAATTAAGTCAAGAATATGAAAAAATTAACGTATATGTTTTACAACTTCATAATACGTATAGGAATTATCGATCCTTTCGTTTTCATTTGTCACCTTCATTTAATATATGTACATATCTCTCTAAGTATCTGAGACTGACTAATTTACGGACGGTAAGCATTGTCATATCGGTTTGATTATACTGTATCGATCTGTAGTCTAATAGCTAGATATGAACAACAATACATGTAGTAGGTGTTGGTGGTGTCCCAGTCTAGCCTATTTCTTACTCCTATAACATGGAATTTATATGTTCAGAGGTATCTCTGAACATATAAATTCCATGTTGTTGTTGTTGAGTTGATGTATATCAACTTGCCTCGCCGATGACGATCGATATTAAATTGGAAGCGATTGTGGTGTCTGTAACGGAATTTATGATCTAACATTCACAGTCGCATCTGTGACTCATATTAGTCGTTCCTCAATGGTTAGTAACCAAGCAACTGGTTAATTATCTTTATCATCAACAACCCATAATGTCCAATTGCGGGTTTCCTCTCAGAAGAGGGTTAAAGCTATATCTTCCCAGACTGCCTGGCCAAGTGCGGGTTGGGGACTGGCAAGACAACGTTTTGGCTACATAATCTCGCTATTTAATGTTTTTAAACCGCCCAAAAGCCTCCAAGTAAGCTTTACGACTGTTGCCACCAGCTGTCACACATCCAGGTACTGACCGCAACGTCGTTGCTTACCCTCGCTGATTGTTTCTAAATGCTACTGGTCTATGAGCGCCTAGTTAATTATCTGTTTAGTGTTTATAGTTTTTATATATGGGCCTGTCAAAGTCAGATCTACTCTGCCAAAAGAAAAGCATGAACAGAATCCAAAACTGGTGGCATACTCAGTACAAATGCAGACAATGCAACAGTGAAGCATGGTGACTCACACTATGGCGGCCTATAAGATGCTTCTGCATCATTGAGACTCCGGTATTGCACTTACATACTAAATACTGCGGTACGTATGCTGTATTTTGTAAGCCGTTTAAGTTTCTTTAAACCAGGTCTTTCCATCTCGATAAATTTATTAAGCCATTTAACTATTCTTACCAATTACACAAGTTACAAAATCTCATCCTCACCATTGCTTAGAATACACGTATACATCAAATTAGATAATATGAAAACTCTGAATATGACTTTAACAGAATGGCATATGTAATTCTTATACTTCACACACACAGTACAAAGGTCGACATTTATAATAAGTACGCTGCGTCTAAGTTCAGAACGTGATATTACGTAGCTCATAACTGTCTTGAATAAACGGGCTTCCTGAAAGCACGAATATTTGTATAAATCCTTTTTCTTAGATCATGTGCTGAAACTTTAAAAACTTTGCGGATATGTATGCCAGTTTCTCTCAAATAGGTTAATTTTTGAACTTATGTCGACTTAATTTATATTAAATCGACATAAGAACATGTTGTTTTTATTAGACTTTGTTAACTGCGTATTGAATTGTATCAGGTCGACAAAGTAAAAACAAGTGATTAATTTATAAAGTTTTTTTTAAACCAACTTCTATTACCTGTTAATAAAAAAACCTCTAAACCCTTTCATTTGATATCCATATTGTTACCCATGTTGTTGTACGCCGCTATTTTGTTGCGGCGGTTATTTTGAATTAATAATAATACCGATTATAAATAATTGCATTGTCATCACAACTAAATGCATATTTCAGCACAATCGGAAATGAGGGAAGTGGTTCAAATTTAACTCGGGAAGTACGTGTATGTTGTGTTAGCCAGCGCTCCCAGTGGCTCAAGTTCTTGGGGACCAGGGGAACTGGCTCTCGTTGGTGACGCGGTGCAATGACGTAACTCGACGCTCCGGCTGCATACGCTAACGCCGTCCGCCACGACTCATATCGATAGAAAGGCAAACGATTACTCATATCATGGACCCTGAAGTAGAGAAGGTAGGCGGCCACGCGCGACGAAAGTTTAGGCATTCGCTGCACGATTACGGATCTTGTACACTAACAAACAAAAGAAACAATCATACAACATGACGAGCATCAAAGAAACATAAAAGCAATCACAATCACGGAATTACAAATTCACTTAATGTCATTGCGGGTATATGAAATAATATACTTTTTTAAACTTATAGCGACTAAGTAAGCTTATAGCCCTAGAACGGAAGAGACTTATGCAATTCAACAATTTATTTAAAGTTTTGCAACAGAACGACGGCAGCTGACTAGTGGTTGGCAGTAAACTCGCAGCGAGAAATGAAAAAATAATTGAAGGTACCGACACTTTTATTAGACATAAATAGTGTTGTGACTAGAAAATCGACATATGCCTCGCGTATGTTTAAATGAAGTAATCGACTATTTATACGTTATTTTCCAATGATTTTTACCACGTTAAAATCCATATGAAATTAACTGTGCGATTATAACGAGTACATTGAAACCAATATTACGTACTATAGAATACTACGTAGAATTTCTTACATTACGACAATAATACCCATCAAGTGAAAATTACTTAAACGTACACCGAACTAAAAAATACTTCAAAGAAATGTCACGGTGGAAGTAAAATAATCATAATAACACATAGGGTGTAATCACATTAGCATTGTAAAAACAATGTAATTAAATTAACTCTTTGTGCGTAACCTGAACTCAGCCTGTAAGCTTTGTAAACTGTTCTGGAACATTCCTAATTAGTTTGTATAATTGTAACGTTCAAATTGTTCCCAGCCATAATAGTCCCTTCTAATTTGCTTTAACTTTTTTCTGGTTGCATGAATTTAAATTGCTAGCATTTTATTTTCAAATACTAGCTCCGCTTTAGAATTGTTACAAACTATGAAGTAAGGTCTTGAAATTGCGAATTTATACAAATAAATAAAATTAAAGTGTTTGTTTCTAATTTTATACTTACAGATTTTCACTAAATACAAATTAAAGAATCTACCAACGGTACTTACAATAAAATAAAATTAAAATGTTTGTCTGTTTGTTCTGGCTAATCTCTGGAACGGCTTGACCAATTTTGACTTTCACTGGCAGATAGCGGATAATACAAGAAGTATCTTAGAATACTTTATTGACTAATTTCGCTCTGCGGCTTAACTCGCGGTTCTTGTTTTAAGGTGGGGTTCAGCTAGCATATGTATATTATATTTATAAGATGGGGTCACTTAATTGATTCATAGCCTTCTGCTGCTATGAATCTAAACATATAAAATTACTTACCTTAACTGGGTGATTCGTCAACGCAGAGCCTAAACCACTGTATTTACGAACTTGAAATATTGAGAGTTGATGCTTTTTATGCTATATCTACTATAAAATATGATTTTAGAGAATTTTATTCCTAAAGAGGTTAAATTAGGGGCTGAACGATTGTATGAAGGTTCGCCATTTTTAAAGATGGAAATACAAAACAAGAAATAATTTCGCAGGCGAAGTCACAAATAATTATTAATAGGATATATATTTATCAATAAACGCAATAACTGCGCAGCGGCATTTTGGTTCTGTTTGTAACACAATTTCTACAACTGCTTTTGTTCACCACTAAATAGGTTTACATAATTTGGGCAAACATGTCTTTGCCATGTATCGATAGATGGCATTGTACCTTTCGTCTGAATCGCGCTTATTTGCCGTAATATAAAATACTTTGGTGTAATTATAAATATATGCTAGAAATGCTAGATACGCTAGATCTAGCCAGATCAGATTACAGTTGTGGTTTGATTTCTCTGAACCTTCTGGTATATCGTTATAGGTCAACCGGGTCATTTTTATGCTAGTCCTAACAGCTTTCGTTGTAGAAGCGTGACATCTATGTTGATATATTTTACATTCTTAACTAGATTTCATCTAACCCCATTTATGCCCCATGCGTTGCAAGAAATGAATAAATAATAAGTACCTTCGCTACTTATTATTTATTCATTTCTTGTAACCAATAATACCAAAGAATGATTCTGCTTTGGTAAGTACTGGCTAAATACGTTGCAGAGATCTTTTACTCAGCGCGTTTTAGTACAACGTGCAAATTTTAGCATGGTGAATATAATGATGCAACGTCAAGGGAGCAACGGGGAATATCATTGCACTTCAAAATGAATAAATAAAAATAAATAAAAATAAATATTTCGGACATCTAACACACAACGCCATTTAGTTCCAAACTGAGTAGAGCTTGTGTTATGGGTACTAGAAAACTGAGACGGTCTGATGACCCAAACTTCGAAACAAACATTTGCAGATCATATAAACATTTGATCCGACCCGGGAGTCTAACCCTCGACCTCAAGAACAGCTGTCGCATACGCTACCGCTGCGTCTTCGAAGCAGTCGAATTTATCTAAAAAGTCTATAGTTACTTATGTTCATGAAATTTAAATACAAGCACAAATAATAATAAACAATATTCTCTTAAGAAATCTAAATCAGGATGTTAATTATTCTGAATAATTATAATTCCGCTTCGTTTCAGTCAACTTTTCTACGGATTCCTTTATAATTAACCGAATTGACATTCGGTTCAAAGTTCCGTTTTCGCAAACGGCGTTGACACAGTTCATCTGAAACTCTTTGTTTATAATTATTGTACTTTTTATTGAGTTTCATGTCAGATTTTCTTTCACTCAAGTCCATTTAACATTTTTTTGTAATCTTCTTTGTAGTGGACATTTATCCTTGATGAATTTTAAATGGAATTTACTTATTATAAAGCAAAATAAAAGATGTATGCGTTAACAAGGATATGAAAAGGCCTTCGAAGAGAGTCCCACACAGATTGGTGAAGTACCCAATTCTCCATATAGCTCGCATTAAGAATAATCGACACTTCCGTACTTCTCGGTTGGAATATCATCTGTCATTTAATTCGAAAGGTTTTGAACCTTGACCGACGTTTGTGCGCAGTAGAACCGAGTCTCATTCTGATCTTATACATACACTTATTTTAGTACTAGGTATTTTAGAACACATAGAAGTATGAGTATTTTTTACTTACATATTTATCTATAGGTATTTATAAAATATATATATTTTAGGTATTTCTATAAACAGTTGCACTCGGTGAGGCGCTTATAACCCAGTTGCACTCGGCGATTAGAAGCAATCACCGAGGGTAAGCAACGACGGCGCAGTCGGTACCTGGATGGGTGGTCACTCAACCAGGTAGGCTGGTGGCATGTTACCATGAGCGTCTCCGTTAATTTAAGGTCACGTTAAGCAGTCGGTCCCGGTTGTTATCATAGGATAACAGTCGTAAAGCTTAGTTGGAGGCCTTTGGGCGGCTTAAAAACATCTCAGGGCAAGATTATATTTACCCACAACATAGTCTTGCCAGTCCCCAACCAGCACTTGGTCAGCGTGGGGACATATGGCCTTAACCCTCTCCTGAGAGGAGACCCCGAGCCCAGTAGTAAGACATCATGGGTTGTTGATGTGATAAACAGCTATTAAATGTTCTCGATTAAATCACCTCATTATTACATGGTTCCGATTTATTCATATAGTTATTAAAAACTAAATATTGTTTTCTTTTTTTGAAAACATCGACCTTAATTGTAAACAAGAATATACATAAGGAACAGCAGTGCTAAAAAAAAAAAAAAGCAAGTTCCTTTTCTTTTAATGGTGTAGGTTTTAGGTGTAGGTGTACCGAGGTTTTTGAGAACTTTTGTACACAGGGTTCTTTCTCTAAGAGTCTCCTGAGTAGCTTGACGAAACCCGCGTATGGCGAGACACATGGTAGGTTTTAGTTAGTTCGACGTGAATTCACGAGTTAAAAAGTCCAAGTTCTGAAAAAAAAACACACTATTCAAGTTCTAATAGAATGGCTAGAGCCATGTAAATATCTACTGGCTTCACTTAAAATTGGATTCTATGAAGCGTTGTCGACAGACAATCATAATAAGAGACGTTAAGTGTGATTGGTTGCTGCAGCTGACTAGACCACTATAATACAAACACTAACAACAACAGTAGTATTAAAAACATCTGTAATTGTAGAAAGTATAGCTTGCTTCTTTATTTTAGTACGTCTTAGTTTTATATCCAATCATTCATTTATTTCTTCTTAAATGTTTTTTATAAATTTTACTGCAATAGTTTGAAACACCTTAAAATATGCAAAATCTTAAGATTCTAGGAAAGCAAATAAATTAATAAACCGGGCTTAGAAATACTTAAAATCCACTGTAACAAAAAATATTTAAATCTTAGAATGTAATTATGAAAAAGCATAAAAAATCTTTATTTGTCTTTGCATAACATACGTACTTAAAATTAATAAGTACATGAACATTATAACTAATTGTCTTGGATTCAGTATAGTAGTATAGTATGACAATGCAAAACATGCCCTGTTATCCTGCCCAAGCCAATGATAATGACCAGAATGACCTCAATGATACCATCCTGACCACGGACACAATAATCACTCTACATACCTGAAGCAGTGCAGTTATTGCTATTGAAAACATTGTACAGCACAGTCCTATAATACTAATCCAGGCAAGTCCCCACCACATAGTTCTAATAACGCTCATTCATGTAGGTATTGTTTAGCAAGGGTTTTATCTGTTCATTCTCGTATCATCATAATCCTATTGCATTTAACTTTTTTTTCATGAAATAAGTGGCAAACGAGCAGACGAATCGCCTGATGGTAAGCAATTACCGCCGCCCATGGGCACCCGTAACACCAGAGGCGTCACAAGTGCGTTGCCGGCCTTGGGAGATGGGGAGGTGGATGAAGGGAAGGGTTGGATTATGGGCCTCCGGTATCCTCACTCACTCGGTGAAACACAGCGCAGGCGCTGTTTCACACCGGTTTTCAGTGAGGTCGTGGTATCACTCCGGTCGAGCCGACCCATGCATGCCGAAGCGTGGCTCTCCCACGGGTAAAATATAATAAAACATATAAATTACATGTCTTCTGAGTTTTAAATAAGATTTAATAGATTCAAAAGGTAATACGCTTTTAAATTTCATAATAGTTATGGTATTTGATACCACTATTGAATAAAATTAACCTTTTAAGATGATCAGTTAGTAGGATTTTGCGGTAAAATCCTCAACCAACAAGACCTTTGAGCAAAAATATTCTAATTTAGTTTGTTAATAAACTGAACACGCAATGGATACGACAGTATTTCGCTTCGGCATGAATGGGTCGGCTCGACCGGAGTGCTTGTGCTGTGTTTCATCGAGTGAGTAAGAATACGGAAGGCCTACCTTTTTTTTTACGTTTGGAAACCCCCTTGGGCCTTCACCCCACCGGGGTTTGCGGCGGGGCGGTGTGTCGGAATCGAACCGACTAAATCCACACGGTGTGCCACTCTGCGCCTGAGACGGGAGAGATCCGGGAACCGCTTTCTTACGCCATCCGGATCCCTCCCAGCGCTTGCCCGCAACGAAGCGGGCAATGTCTGATGGTAAAAACTCTCAATTTAGCCTCGCGGCTGGTCTGTGAAGCGGATGGGGGGGAAAACCCGTCCCACCCATCCGCGGCCACACTCAGGGCGGCATGAGGCGCTGGTAGGCGCGCCTCCGCCACCCGGTTCGCCGGCGGCGGATCGGGTCCGAGTGGAGATCGTCCTCCCGGGCCTTCTCCGCCGCCTCCTTCTGCGAGATGACTTCCTCGCAGAAGGTCGCGACCGCGGTAAAACTGCTCTCGCCGCCGGCCATGGAGCGTACGACGGCCGGCAGCGAGAGATCTCCTCCGATGACTGCAGTGAGGGCCCGACGCTGCGGCGCCCAAGCGGGGCACGCGGCCAGCGTGTGCTGGGCCGAGTCCTCACTGCAGTCGCAGTGGTGGCAGGCGGGACTCAATTCCCTCCGCGCGACCGAGTGCAGGTACTTCCCGAAGCAACCGTGCCCGGAAAGCACCTGCGTCAGTCGGAAGGAAAGGGTCCCGTGCTGCCGCCCTGCCCACTCGAGGATGACGGGCTGGAGCGCCTCCACGGTGGCGAAGCCAGCACGTGGAGCCTCCAGCCGCGACGACCACCGAACCATGGTGGCTCGACGGGCGGCTTCACGCCACTCGCGTACCTCTTCGGGCGGAGGGCGCATGCCACTCTCCGCCCGGAATTCAGCCACCCGTCGATAAACTTCGGCGAGCACTTCCGCCTCCAAATCCCACGGGGGTGTACCGGCCAAGGCGCACGCCGCCTCGGTCGACACCGTGCGGTATCCGCGTATGGCTCTGACCGCCAATACCCTCTGAGGGCGCCAGAGGCGCGCCTTATTCTGGGCGGTCAGAGCCGACGCCCACACCGGTGCGCCGTACAGCGCCATCGACCGGACGACCCCCGTGTAGAGGCTTCTCGTTGCGACGCTGGCTCCACCCAGATTGGGCAAAAGTCGCCCAAGGGCAGAGGCAGCGTCGACCAGCTTCGGAGCAAGCTGTTGGAAGTGCTCGTCGAAGAGCCACCTACCGTCGAGGATCAGGCCCAGATACTTCATCTGGGCCCGAACCGGTACGAGGACCGAGTTGACCACTATGGAGGCGCCGGGGGGCGGCCCGCGACGGGGCCCGTGGAAGAGCAGGGCCGACCGGAGGCTAACCTAACCTAACCCCTTCCACATCTCCTCTCCATCCCCCAAAGGCCGGCAATGCATTTGTGACGCCCCTGGTGTTGCGGGTGTCCATGGGCGGTGGCAATCGCTTACCATCAGGCGATACGACTTCTCGTTTGCCCCATGATCCATATAAAAAAAATACATGATTGCAGACTTAACAATAAGTTTTCTTTCAAGAAAATTTAAAATTGTTACATTTAATACTAACAATTTAAATTGGATATGAATACTAACTAAATTGAAGAAATAACGTGGTCTCACAGAAAACTAGTTTAAATTATGCAATTCTTTCATTCAACGGAATGGAAGGGGGCGTGATTAAAGGAGGACCAACATTCCCATCCCGCTTTTTTTTTTTTTTTTTTTTTTTAAAANCTCCCGCATTAGGAATATACATTCCTGTGTCGCGGGGATCTTTACAAACATACATGAAACGGACACAAAGTATACCCAGACTTAGAACAACAATTTATGGATCGCACAAAGTGTTGTCCCATGTAGGATTTGAACCCACAACACTTGGCGCAGTAGGAAGTGGCGTGGCGACCACTGAAACCACTAGGCCAACCGTGTAGTCAAGTCTATGAGAATCCCCTCTCGAAGAATCAGGGCGCTACCACCTAAAGAGCTTTTCACTGTACATACTATATATTATAGTGTAATTGACACTAATAAAATTGTAGTTGTAGTTTCATTGCTTTGTTTTGTTGGGTTTCTCATTGACCTGTCGTGTTTCATTTACATTGACCTCTGTTTATAAAGAATCCCCAAAATGATCATCCGCCGTAATATTTATCCGTTACCCAGAATTGGCACATGTATAGAAATGTAAATGAACGGAGAGAAAATATACACAAAAATAGTGACGAAATGAAGCCGGACATATGAACCCGATGGAGATTGATTGATTGATTAGATACTTGTGCCAAAAACGGAAGTTTAATGACACATATGAAATACTTGTTTTATTTATATATCTTTATTGTATACATGCAAAAATTACAAAGTTAAAACAGAGNCCCACGCCACCTTGGGATCGTTGGTCTCCCTCGCGGAAGTACATCAGGTGACCTGAGTCCAGGATTATGGTATCCTCCCCCTCTCTTCGGACTTCACATAACCCTAAGATATGCCACCTAATCTTCCCAAGTTCCTCCTCAAGTTGTACCAGATGCGAGTCTAGCCGTAACGTGCGGCCGTTGTACGTTGCCAGGGTCAGTCTTTTGTGGTGGCCTCCCGTAACCCGGTGATTCTTAGCACCCCCTGTCCCGCCGTAACCGTGGTCGCCACCATGACCAGGAATAGCGGGACTACCGGGAACTGGGGGCCGTGGCTTCTTTTGCTTACTCATGGAGGGGGTCAGCCCATAATCACCACGCTGGGCAGGCGGGTTGGTGATCGCAGGGCGTAACTTGTTGCACCGGTGACGCTGCTGCCCATCACCGGCCTATTGTATTTAGTTACGCCTTTTAGGATGGATATACCGCCATCGGTCGGTCGCCAGAGCCTCGTTTGTTATCTAGCAGGGTGCACCGCGTGCAGGTGAGGTTGGCTGGGGGCGAAAGATTGTGGTTCGCCCCCACACACCCCTAAAATATATTTTATATAAATAGCCTAGGTGTTATTCTGATGTATAAGCTATATTATTGTAAAGTTTCATTAAAATGTACACAGTAGTTTTAACGTGAAAGAGTAACAAACATCCATCAATACTTATAAACTTGCGCGTTTATAATATTAGTAGGATTAGCAACAAGCACCAATTGTGGGATCCTCTGCGATCACAAATTTATTTTTATTTCATTATTTACTCTAATGTATATTTGCCTGTCTTCAGTTTAGTTATCCCTCATCCCTCTCCACATACCAATCCCCATCCCCCAAAGGCCGGCCGCCTCTAATGATGCGGGCGCGAAAGGGCGGCCGTAATCGCCTACCATCAGGGGATACCTATGCTCGTTTGCCCCCTATTACACAAAAAATACTAATTTTACAGCGCTAATAACAAAATAGTTCATTGAAATAATGCTAATTAAAACCAGGGTCATGCTTTATTTTGGTACGTCCTCGCGTACTCACCGGTAACGTAGGTTGGTGAAAAAACAATAATTAAGCGGAGTTGCCCGATAATTAATTATGTGTCAAAGAATCCATAAATTCTATTTTTTTAATAATCCCTAAATTAATTAGCTACAAAGATTGTTTCATTGAACGCGCTAATCTTAAGAACTACTAATCCGATTCGAAAAAGTCTGTAGTCCATTTATCGAGGAACGATATAGGCCGTTTATCATGATCTATGGTTAATAGGAGCGGAGTATCAACGAGAAGTTGATCAAAAAGGAGGGAACATTATTACTTTTTCAGAGCTTCTTATTTGTGCGGTGCATTAACGGTTAAAACTTTGCAAAAATAATAATACACGTAAAAATTGTTTCGCGAAATCACGAAAAACATATGTCTATTTTTACAAAGTTTATTTAGTTTCACCGTTTAACCCGATGTTTGTCTGAAATCAAAATTTTGCAGTTTAAATTTGATTCATTTCCCGATTTCCGATTACGATGAAATTTGAAATATGTCTTCAGTTTTGATGATAATCCAATTATTTTTATTACTAATCCAAAATGGCCGCCGAAATAAAATGACGGTATATATTTCTGAACAACCCACCCAATATGAGTATCAAATGACAGGGTTGTAACTTATTGTTTTTATAAACAAGTAATATAAGCTTGTATTTAAAAAAATACTTTTTACATTTATCACTTGCTTAGGGTAAGTTCTCTATAATCTGTTTTATGGCAAACAAATTACTTCAGGCTGTGTAACATAACAAAACGGGCAAAAGGAGATGCGGACGATGGTCAGCTGATTATAGTCACTTGATTATAATCTACCTAAATTCCAGAAAGTTTTACACTGCTTGTCATAGAAACAATAAATTATAATAAAACTATGCGAGCATGCTATGATCTAGATTGCTAATATATTTGCTAAAGATCAAGACACGAACTACTTCTTTTGATGAGAAGGCAACCAGCTGGATCACCTATTTCTGCCAATGTCAAGTATTTAAAGTCTTAATTTCTAAAGTCGAGTCTTCGTCGTAATCATGTTAGTGATAAAAAAATGTGGATTACATAAAGTGGGAAACTTCAAAACTTCGAAACTACAAAACCAATCATCATCATGAACTAATTTACTAGTAATTTTGACAGCTTTCTGTTGACAAGTGACAGCTCGCTAGTATGAAGGTATAAGATACGCGGTTACTGTTGTTATTCTGGAACAATAATGCCTGTACATATTTTTAGACAGCAATCGCCTATGAAACTTCAGATCTCCACTAACATGTAAACCTCGGAATTTGGAACTAGAGGCTTAACTTTTTACTTTGATGATCTTATATAACCGTAAAAGCCCTCTTTTGACGGCATTTTGTGCTTTACTAACATCTCATACTACTGTAATAATATTTGTCACAAAACGGCGTTTAGTAAATCTATCTTGTATTGCTTGACTTACAAGGTAGTTTTGTTAAAAAAATAGACAGAATACGAGTACAATATTTAAAGTTTAAATCGTATTCTCAATCGAATTTATTAATTTTGAATTATCATATTCAAGTCATGGAAGTTGTATGTAGTCAATACACTTGTTTTGTACTTTTTAGAGCATCTTCTTTGGGTTTTTACCAAACTGCTTAAGGAAAAACCTTTGGTATACAGTAAGCCCCTAGCCTTTAAATAATGTCCATTAATTGTTTTAATAAAACCTAATAAAGAAATAAATTATATTTCAGTTTTTACTTGTTATTAAAATTCTTTCTGTTGTAAGATTCAAAACACCATTTATGTTTGTTTGTACACTTTACATCCATTTCCGTTTTCGGTGAAAAGGGATCATCCAAATTAATTGTCTCTTTATAATGAGTGTTACATCGACATCCTTTTGGTGTTACACTGTTGGACTGTCGTGGGTTCAAGTAACTGTAATTTACTCATATTTGCGTAAAACTAGAAATCGTCTTCAAATAATTTCAATACAGTTGATACTGGAGTAGAGTATTAGCTATATTATTGATTAAACGAACGCTAATGCGAGTGGCTTGTATTCATTCAATGTGGATGGTAATATTCTGTCCATGATAAAAAAAAATGTATATATATATATATATATATATGTATGTATATATATATATGGACAAACGAGCAGACATATCGCCTGATGGTAAGCGTTTACCGCCGCCCATAGACACCGCAAACACTAGAGGCGTCACAGGTGCGTTGTTTTAGGGATGGGAGGGTAATGAGGGTAGGGGTCGGGGTATGTCCTCCGGTGTCCTCACTCAGTTGATGAAACACAGCGCAAGTGCTGTTGTACACGGGTTTAAGTAAGACCGTGGCATCACTCCGGTCGAGCCGGCATGCGTGCCGAATAGTGGCTCTCCCATAATTGTTGTAATGCGTTAGTTATTACGAACCGACTTGAGGAAATAATAATATGGTTAGTACTTATATCTTGGAAACAGTTTGATATACCTAACTTTTATGGTTTTACTAAAAGCAACGCAATATTTGCACTAGTTTTATTGTGGAAATTTTACGATCAGCGCAATCTGTGTCAGCGATCTCAATTGGCGGCTTCAGTGTCCGTCACTTGATAGCAATAGCTTCTTGGAGCTTTGGTGCAAGACATAAGAGATATAAAAAAATGGTATTGTAGTGTTCTGTGAAATAGGTTACATTGTAGTGTTTATTTCTTGACAATCATCTTAAATCTTGACAAAATGTGTTTATCAAACAAAATTATTTATTCTGACTCTTTACAACAATCCTCCAAGACATTTATGATATTTTATCCATTTTCAAAAAAGGACCTTTTCTGTATGCTTTAAGTTTATTTAAAAGCCAGCGATGAATATGATACTACAATGGTTTCGGATTACGCAGAACTGTGGATGAACTGCATTCGAAGGTTGATTTAGTTTGCAGTATTTTTGACGACACTGTCATAGGTGTTCACGACAACCGATTGTAACGTTTTCTCCAAAAAGAAATAATAATATAAAGTAAATGCATAAGTTCACCTTATATTTACGTGCGTATATTTTATTTATTCCAAAAGCACCTCCATTGCCATCCTCATTAACCTTTACAAGCTAATAGAGGAATTCGTTTGCAATAAGTCATCTCCTAATTCATGTCCAAAGAATGCAGTATTACGTCAATGCCATTGAATTTGAATTAATATGATGATATGGTCGAGTAGTTTTACTACAAGATGTAAAGCGGGACTCCGAAAGTACTTGTAACTTGAGGTTAAAAATGTCGATCGGCAGCGATCGTCACTTTTTATCAAGTGACCCGTGTGCCCGTTTGCCTCTTTATTTTATTTATTAAAGATAGCTCCCATACTAGACATATATACTGTGTCGAGGGGGATATAACAAACATACATGTAAAAGATACAAAGAACACCCATACTTGGAACAACAATTCGTGGATCACACAAAGTGTACCCGTATGGGGTTGAACTTACAACACTTGGTGAAAGTAGAACGCGATCATACCGCTTTGCCATACGTTACGTATGGCCATACTTATGCCATAAAAAAATATGAAAATCTTAGATTACTGAGTTAGTAGGTTTTTAAACGTTATCCTTCGCAAAGGATACGTTAAAAGTTGCCAATTTGACGGTGATACAAGACAGTTTTTTCTTGATAGTCCTCTTGAACTCTATAAACTTATAATGATGCACAATGTAAAGGCAAAGTTGTAGAACTACATACACTCGTTTTACTTTTGAGTGCTATTATTTTCACGTTGAGGTCGGAAACTTCAGAGCACCTAGTATGTCTAGGGATTTGATATTCAATTGCAACAAAGAATTTCTTCTGGTTTTATTACTTGTATTTAAAATTGCCTGTTTCTTTAGTAACTTTCATACAGACTAGCCTTTGCCCACGGCTCCGTCCGCGTGTTTGTCGGTTATTGCCGTAAAGAGTAGCATATGTCCTTACTATAGAATCAAAACATGTCAAATTTCATTGAAATTGGTGCAGCGGTTTGGCCCTGAAAGCGTGACATACGTACGTATTTATAATATAAATATGGATTTCAAGGTGTTAACCCATACTGTATCAAATGCTAAGAGCCATAAATTAATGTTCTTACTCGGTCGTAACTCTATAACCCTCATTAAGCCCAAAATATACAACTATTTTCCTATTTTTTTTTTATTTCCTTTACGCGTAATGGCAGCTGCACCATTATGAGAATTTTTTGTTAACATACATAGATATAAATGAGGAAGAATGAAAAACGTAGTCTTATCTTAATGCAAATGGTAGAAGTATGGAAACATTTCGGAGTTCTGATAAAATTTTGTATTTTGTATTGTTGTTGCTGGTGAGAATAAATAATAGCTATGACCCAATTTACTGTTCATTACATAAAATCTATGCCACTGCTATCGGCTTAGCAAACCACTCATAGCAAATTCAAATGATATTTAAAATCGATCACTTTCAGTTTTGATGCTATTCTCTCTGGTACCAAATTGCAACTGTATTTCCTTGTGTGGACAAGCAGATGTATAAACAAACTTAAAATGAGTTATCATTGTCTTTTAATTACGATATTGACAACACATGACTTTATTGTAATTAAGAATTTAAAGAATTGCTGCCTTATTTCAATGACTGTTAAGATATAATATCGGTAGTGGAAATGAAAGTGGTAGCGGTAGTTGATATGAGCGTTAAATCTCGCTTCATCTTCTTTCTTTAACTGTTAGTAGTTTGTAATACCTAATTTCTATATATACATACGTTCCCACGTCACGCAGTTTTATTTATAACGCCTGCATATGGCGACAGTTTCGTTCAATGAATGATTGATATTGGCTCGGTTTAAATTTTATTCATTCAAATAGAGGAGGACTCTCATTTATCTATATACATATATAAAAGAGTAAGGTCACTGACTAAGATACCCAGAGATCAACGTACAGCTCAAACCGCTGAACCTAGAATCCTGGAATCATGCATGAAGTTTCTATATATAACGTAAGTGAGCTCTAAAAAAGGAATTTTGGAAATGGTACCTCAAAGGGGGTAAAATATGAGATGAAAATATCTACAGTTGCGCAAGCGAAAGCTACTTTTTCCCGCGGTTACAACAACAAACGCGGGTAAGATTGTGGGGCTAGTATAAAATATAAGTTGTTTTCCACCTAACTTGCTTAGTAGGGATAAACCTTACCTCCTAGCAACGGCAGATTTCGAAATAGTGGACAGTAATCACCATGAGTTTTAAAAATAAAATGTGATCGTTACAATCAAGTTCTTACGTCAACAGTATGTAAATAATACATACTTAAAAACGTTTTTCAACACTAAAGGGACATTTACCCAGATTTATAAAATTAGCTAGGAGAACATAAGTTTTGCAGTAGGATTCTAGATGTATATTAAAATACATATTTTACGCTTCCCTTTCTTTAGAAAATAATTTCTGGTCCTACTAAACTTATATACCGTTGGGGTAAACGAGTTCTTGAGTAGAGATCGCGTCTCGGCAAACGTAGTGTAGGACGTCCACAGGCCAGGTGGAGCGATGATTTACGCGGGACGGCTGGCAGGAGCTGGATGCGAGAAGCCATAGATCGAACTAAGTGGCGTGAAATTAGAGAGGCCTACGTCCAGCAGTGGACTGCGATAGGCTGATGAAGATGATGACTACTAAACTTTTCAGCCATGGCCTAACAATTTGCTATAATTTACTGCCGACACTCATTACTTTAATATCGAATAAATCTGTTGCCTAATGTCAATCATAAAATATGCTTAAAATGTCCTATCAATCTCAAATATCACTTGCGGTGAACATGAAACTGTATCCAGACACTAGCGTTATACCAAGTCAAATGGGGGTGGTCGTTATGACAAATTGAGGGAACTTACATCGAATAGCTACGAGTTATCGGCACCGATGTTAAAGATTGTCAGCCATTTGTTAGATGGCTGAGGCATACGACGTTACTGTACGATGTGAGAAGAAATCATTGTTTTTTTTTTGATATTGGCTCTTAAATTGTACAGGTTACCTTACGAAATGGCCTTTTACTTCTTGGAATTTCTGGACAAGGCTCAATAACTATTTTATCTCAATACATGTTAATTTATTATGTGAATTGTTTTGAGCAAAATGCATACAATTAAAAAATAAAGTACTAGATAAGAACTGTATTAAAAATAACTCTTCATTAATGTACATACGTGATTTCCTTTCTCAAATATTTTTTTTTACTAGCGGGGGTTCTGCTGTAACTGTAACTGTAACGCGGGTAACGCGGTAACGTACCAGTACCTCCTGAGATTAGCGCGTTCAAGCAAAGAAACAAACTCTTCAGCTTTATATATTAGGGTAGATAGTGGTATACAGATGTATCATCATCATCTTAGCCGTAAAAGGTCTACTCCTGGACATGGGCCTTCCCCCAAAGTTTTTCCACGAGAACCGGGTCTGTGCTGCCTTATCTATCGTTTCAGTTGGTTGGTTGGTTTGGTGACATTGAGTGAATAAATTTAACGACTATAATAAAAACAATTTAGAGTTGCATAGACAACAGTTTATAAAAAAAGATTGATTCATTGATTTATACGAGTATCAAAGGTAATAAGAGAATGATTAACGTTTTGAAAATTTTAGTGCTCTCCACAAAAAAACCGATATTTATACAAAATCACGATCACGTTTTAAGAGGAAAATTAAATATTGAATAAACAAGCAATGTGTATTATTTATATGTAACGGATAAGGTAAATTCAAAAATATAAGGATAAATCCGACGTAAAACGATAAATTGCCGAAGGCAGAAAAACTATCATAAGAAATACATAAGGTTTAATATGTATGGGATTAACGTGTACAGTTGTGTAGTTGAATAAAAACAAAATCTATGATTCTTACTAATGGAACAGATTTAATCATGAGTTCAATTCAATTGTGAATTAACCATAATTATGACAACTGTGGTAGAGCCACGCTTCGGCATGAATGGGCCGGCGCGACTGGAGTGATAGAACGGCCTCACAGAAAACCGGTGTGACACCACCTGTATTGTATTTCACCAAGTGAGTGCGAATACCGGAGGCCCATACCTCAAATCACGGGCACCAAGATCGACCAACTGGTGATACTTTATACATATTACTGGATGCAATTTTTCGTTTGTACAAATGGTGTCCGGTATCCGAACGTTTAGAACTCGTTGCATAGTAGCAAGTCGAACACGACTTATGGCATTCAATAAATTGGCCTTTAATCGCGGTGGAAGTTTTTAGTTCAATTTGCAATCGCGTACCATACCTATTGATATGATTTATAGTAACATTTCTATTTTATATGTTTTACTAAGTAATTTTTCAATTTGAGTTTTGTTTTTATTTACGAAACGAGAGTATATAAGTTGATAAAACTTAACTAATTATTAAAAACAATTATATTTATAGAAAAACATTACTACATTCGTGCTAGTTAGTACCTGTAAAGTGTGAATGTGTGCCAACATAAAACATTGTTTAATGTTTACACACGACCAATATTGAGTAATTTTATAACCCACTATGACCGTTTATGGCGCCATACCACGGTTTAATTAGGTTCTCCTATCATTTGGGTACATTTGGAAACCATTAAATTGAGATATACCTCTGTAAACTAAGGGAATTCAAACCATTAGTTAAATCAACGTGATATGTACATTTGCATGTGTGCTTTAGTTTTAGTTTTTCCGTGTTTATTGATTTACAAAAAAGTAAAATATAGTTTAGTTACAGGAGTATAATAGTTAAGAATATAACTACTTCACATTAGGAATACTCTCATAAGAAGGCGTTCATAGCCCAGTTGCACTCGGTGATGAGAAACAATCACCGAGGGTAAGCAACGACGACGCGGTCAGTACCTGGATGGGTGACCGCTGGTGGTATATCACCATGAGCGTCTCCGTGATTCGGAGGTCACGTTAAGCAGTCGGTCCCGATTGTTATCATACGATAACAGTCGTGAAGCTTAGTTGGAGGCCTTTGGGCGGCTTAAAAACATCCAACGGCAAGATACGTAGCCACAACGTATTCTTGCCAGTTCTCAACCCGCACTTGGCCAGCTTGGGGACGTATGGCCTTAACCCTCTCTTGAGAGGAGACTCGAGCCCAGCAGTGGGCCAATATGGGTTTGATGATGATTAGGAATACGTCTGTTAATCTTAGCTAGTTAATTATCTCTTTGTTCTAGTGATTTTATCAATCTTGGGTTGATTATTATAGGCAACTTTAGTCCCTATTCTCCTTGGTACTGATTATAAAAAAAAACCTAAAACCGCTGGAAGTTACAC
Source organism: Hyphantria cunea (assembly GCA_003709505.1). Lineage (NCBI taxonomy): Eukaryota > Metazoa > Arthropoda > Insecta > Lepidoptera > Erebidae > Hyphantria > Hyphantria cunea. The sequence continues at coordinate 295,056 of PKRV01000823.1, read as the reverse complement.
ATAACCTATATCGAAAATAAAAGTTTGAACTGGGCCAGAACAAACTTTTAATGCATTAATGAGTTAAATACTGCAGAAGTTTACTTTTAAACCAACAATAGAAGACATCAAAGACACCGGGTCATCAATGTTTGTAGCATTGACAATGTGTGTTGACGAGTCATAAGCATGGTTCAAATTGACGTCGCGGTTTATATAAAATTTCTCATAGTGCGAATCTAGACATTATTACACTATAAATGTAAAAAGTAATGTACATTGTTAATGTTTATTGTAGAAAATAAGAATGACATCAAATTTTATGAGAGACTATTAGATGATTTACTGTATAATTTGTTAACACGCATTTTTTTGTGCTATGACAACAAATATTTACAGTATCCGTCGTCTAAGTACCATGTTACTAATGTTACTGCACTGTAATAAATATAAATAAATAAAATAATTAAATATTTCGGACATCTAACACACAACGCCATCTAGTCCCAAACTAAGCAAAGCTTGTACTATGGGTAGTAGACAACTGATATTAATACATATATACTTTTTTTTTGTAATATTATACACTATTCTAGTCTAGGAAAAAGTAGCATAAGTTACTCCTTATTGGATTAGCTATTTGCAGTGAAAGACCCGTCAAAATCGGTCCGGCCGTTCAAGAGACTAGCCGGAACAAATAGACAGACGAACATTTTAAAAAGATGTAATTTTGTTGTATGTATCGTGTATACATTTTTTATTTATTGATACATTATATACAATTCATGTGTTAGCTATAAAACATCACAAACCCTTGGCAGGTTGTCTGGATGTCGAATCTCTTTTGAGCAATCTATTAACATATATTCACTTAGAAACGTCCCAAAATAAACACAATGTTTTTACAATAGTACCAACAATTCGTTTCAACTATTTTTCACTAGGTAACTGGGTAAATACTTGCTCATATAATATAATTAGGCTACAATCCACACCATAAACACTCGGGATTAAGTACCCTTTTCTTACTATTAGAAATTCCCACGGGCCACTCTGAGCATTGGGCATTAGGGTTAGAAATGAGTCGTATTTATTAGAACAGATGCGAGTATTAGGTATTTTACGAGATTAGGCTGTACCTTATCCCGTTTTGTTAATATGTATAATCCACCAGTTCCACTCAATCTTCGTATTCATAAAACATAAAATCGAATGTTCAGCATACGTTTCCACCTGTTCCTGATCTCTCTCACTCACTCACACGTTGCAACGTATCTCACCATCTCGTTACACATCTGGAGCCGTAGAACGCGAGACAGCGCTATACTATGGATACCTTATTGATCCGTCTTTCTTGTTCACTCACAGCACGTGGCGTATCCTTATCAGATTTGCGCAGGAGAGCATGGTCACACAACAGATACCAGAAAGAAGACCGGATTCGTGCAATGGGTGCGTTTAGGGTTTAACTATACAGTCTTAAATTAAATACATCTATTTATCTATCCTAATTATGATTATATTAGTCTAGTTCCATTTAATAGTAGTTAGACATACTTTAAGTGTCGGCATTTCACGCTATAAGATATAAATAAATATCACAAACAACACTTCACAGTTTGCTAATGCATGCCTAATCCTAATCATTCAAGTAATATGATGCTTCAAACATCACATTTATCAAATTCTAATAATGATAATAGCCATCTGGATGTGCTCAATGAGTCGGTCAGTTTCGGCGTCACCGCTATTTTTATGGAATAGGGGGGCAAACGAGCAGACATGTTGCCTGATGGTAAGCGATTACCGCCGCCCATGGACACCCGTAACACCAGAGGCGTCACAAGTGCGTTACCGGCCTTGGAGGATGGGGAGGGGGATGAAGTGAAGGGTTGGCTTATGAGACTCTGGTATCCTCACTCACTCGGCGAAACACAGCGCAGGCGCTGTTTCACACCGGTATTCTGTGAGCCCGTGGTATCACTCCCGTCGAGCCAGCCCATGCATGCCGAAGCGTGGCTCACCAACGGCTGACAGCTATGGGACCTATAGAGGCACGCATAGACGTGGGGATGGTCGTGGCTATCAACACGAAGCCATAAGATGGAGAGGTCCTTCAAGTTTGCTGAGGCGACGAGAGCTGATATCGTCTCTTACGTACACGCACACTCTGGCTTTAGATATGATCTACCTTGATTAATGTCATAAAATCAGTCGAAAATTCAGAATTTACGACTGTAATGTTAAATCTTAGTATTGGTTATTGAACTATAAAAACTAATGTGTTTACGATGCATTTATGGGTGCAGTTTAACACCTGTTACGATAAGGAATAGGAAAGTAATAGCATTACAGGAAATTGTCGTCTTTATCAAATATAGATGTGCTGATTAAAGTTGTTTTGATAAATAAATAGATATAGTATGTTACAACCTATATATTTATTAAATGGAACTACAGATTTTTTTAAATTTGACCTCACTGTAACAAATTAACCTTAAATGAAGATGAATAACTATAAAAATAAACATCGTGCACGAAATCTCAAGGTAGTTGAGCCTCACTGATTTCAGTATGGTGACCACTACTCTGGGATTCTGCTCATGGTTTCCATCACGCAGTGTAGATTCACTTTGACAAGCTCATATTTGAAATGATTTTGTACATAACATTTTGAGCATCGGCACTTAAAAACAATGGCAAAAATTTTGACCTTCCTCCATACAGTTTGATATCGTAAATTTTTTTTTTAAGTATATGGTTGTAGTGCTTGATTATTAGCAATATTTATTTTAATATACAACACCGTTACTAAGAATATATCACGTCAGAACAACAGTTTGTGGATCACACAATGTGTAGGAATTGAACTCTGTGTAGTAGGAAGGAGTGAGACGACCATTTATACCATAACATCGCCCTTGCTGTCAACAGTATAAAGCGTCAGTATTTAGTAATCTTTCTCTTCTGTTTATGTTATATACTGTCCAAAGCTAAACAGGGTTTATCTGAACTAAATCTCTCTTACTGTTAGTTATGTACAAATGTATTGGCGCTTTTTTGTAATCCTTTCGAGTTCGGGAAACATTTCCCGGAACTATTTAAGACGCCGCTCCGGTACATTACTTACAACACTTTAGCTTTTAAGTTCTCGCTTTGAGCAGTAGTTTATAAGAATCGGAAAAAGGAAGAACTATATAAACATATATACCTACATATTTGTGGATATAAATATTGCGAAAATTTTAAAACAACTGTATAATATATAATGGTCACAATTGATTGAAACGTTAAGCTTGTTATGTACCTGAGGTTAATCCAAATACAGCGCATCGTGAAAAAACACGCTATCTACCGCAGATCTTCCTTCCCCCACATACCGTAAAGTAAAACTATCCCAAAACAAGTAAAGCAAATTTACTTGTCAAAGCTATTAAATATTGTTGTGGAGGACATNCACGAAGCGTTAAGATGGAGAGGTCCTTCAAGTTTGCTGAGGCGACGAGAGCTGATATCGTCTCTTACGTACACGCACACTCTGGCTTTAGATATGATCTACCTTGATTAATGTCATAAAATCAGTCGAAAATTCAGAATTTACGACTGTAATGTTCAATCTTAGTATTGGTTATTGAACTATAAAAACTAATGTGTTTACGATGCATTTATGGGTGCAGTTTAACACCTGTTACGATAAGGAATAGGAAAGTAATAGCATTACAGGAAATTGTCGTCTTTATCAAATATAGATGTGCTGATTAAAGTTGTTTTGATAAATAAATAGATATAGTATGTTACAACCTATATATTTATTAAATGGAACTACAGATTTTTTTCAATTTGACCTCACTGTAACAAATTAACCTTAAATGAAGATGACGCTTTTTTGTAATCCTTTCGAGTTCGGGAAACATTTCCCGGAACTATTTAAGACGCCGCTCCGGTACATTACTTACAACACTTTAGCTTTTAAGTTCTCGCCTTGAGCAGTAGTTTATAAGAATCGGAAAAAGGAGGAACTATATAAACATATATACCTACATATTTGTGGATATAAATATTGCAAAAATTTTAAAACAACTGTATAATATATAATGGTCACAATTGATTGAAACGTTAAGCTTGTTATGTACCTGAGGTTATTCCAAATACAGCGTATCGTGAAAAAACACGCTATCTACCGCAGATCTTCCTTCCCCCACATACCGTAAAATAAAACTATCCCAAAACAAGTAAAGCAAATTTACTTGTCAAAGCTATTAAATATTGTTGTAGAAAACAGTTTTTATTGAGAGGCCATTAGGTGCAAGAAATACCTATAAAGACAAAATTTCAGAGCCAGAATATACCCTTATTTTGATTATTCGTTGTCTCTCTTATTTTCTTTTCTGTTCATATGTGAAACGGAGTATGAATGTTTTTGAAAAATAACTGGCCACGCTCGCTCTGTTTATGTAGACAAGAGTAAGAAAAAAAGTTTTTTATGTGATGGCGGCTAGCCAAAATGACTCTGCTTTGCCTAAGGGAAAGCATGTGCAAAATCCAAAAGTGGTGGTCACCATTCTCAATGCGAATAAGGACAATGCAGCATGGTGATCCACACTATGGCGGCCTGGTAAGATAATTTTTCACCGGGATTACCCGGGATCATAGTGGTAACGAAACACGTGTGCTGCTAGTGAGTTCCAGGTTTTGACCGCTTGGCACAGGAAGGAAGAATCAAAGCGATGAGTACGAGAACATATGTGTTCCACTTTAAAGCGGTGACTTCCAAGGTCGGCACGTGTTGTTCTCTAGAGGAAGGGAGAAAGATATTAATTCATAGCAGCAATTTTGACTAAACTGAAAATAATTATTTAAGGACAACATACTGTTTTACTTGCTCTTAATCTCACATAACTCATAGTTTCACAAAAAGCATCAAGCCGATGTTCGCGTTCTGTATGTATGTTGGAGTGGGTACCACGTCTTTGCAAACGTAGTGTAAGACGCTCACACGCCAGATGGAGGGTCGACTTGCGCAAATTGGCTGGTAGGAGCTGGACTAAAAGAAACTTCAGAACATTCAGAAGAGAGAACGCCAAGCCAAAGCTCACGTTGCTCTAAAGTTTCACGTTTGAAAGCCACTTGAAGACTCAATTTTCAAAATTTTAAATCTGATGTTCTGAATATTTTCATCAATAACCAAGAGATGAAGTCGTTGGTATATAGGATTATTTATCGTACATATATGCAACCGGTATTGGATCATAAGTGTGAAAATGCTGCGAAAATCGGTCTAGCCGTTCTAGAGATCAGCTGGAATAAACACAGAAAGACTAAAATTTTAAAATTGTTTTTTTTGGTGTTAGTCATGTGTGAAAAGCTAATATGATAGTACAAACAAACACATCGATTTTATTTATTTTTATAGATTTACATGATATATTATGTACTCTTGCATAATTTAGAACTAAATCGATGTTATCCTTTTATTTTTTTCAGCTCTAATTCTTTCGAACTTTCACTTAAAATATCAAAAACCTATGAGAGGATAAAAAAAGAGAAAGTAAAAAAAAAGGTGACAAACTGAAAACATGTTACCGATTTTCTTTTTTTGGGATAGTGGACAATCGAGCAGACGCATCGCCTGATGGTGAGCGATTACCCCGCCCATGGACACCCACAATATCAGAGATATCACAGGTGCGTTGCCGGCCTTTGGCGGATGTGGATGGGGATGGGGGTTTGGGTATAGGCCTCCGGTATCCTCACTCACTCGATGAAACATAGCGCAAGCGCTGTTTCACACCGGCTTTCTGCGAGGCCGTGTATCACTCCGGTTGAGCCGGCCTACTCTGGTCGAAGTATGCCTCGCCCACGTCACCAAGTAAATGGCGATGATTAGACATCCAGTACTAAAGAATGACCGCAGACCACTGGCCTAAATTAATATAGTTACTCAAATGACGTATAAAGTTACTCAAATAAACCCGAAATTCACTCAAAAGTTGTATAATTAATGTCAAACTACTTGTTGTTGAATAAATAAAGTTTGTTTCTGTCACGGCAGTTTAGTTTTATCAAATAATAATATATTACAATTGGGAATAGGCAAATTAAACTAAATGTGTGGTTGTCGAGTAAATTGTGTCTTCACTTCTATGCATTTTTAGGCTGTAAATTCGTAATAATGATAGGGTTTGTTCCACTAATAAGTATAGCACCGGGTAGAAGGAATTATCAAGGTTTTGTGGATGTTAACCGAAGATAGCTGCTATTGAATTGAAGTTATAAAAACCACATATCTTGTTAGAAATAGTATTGATAGGTCTTTGTTTTTGGTCAAGTCATCATGTACACAATATGAGGCAATTTTCCGTTCAAGTATAGAGTTGGAAATCTCTGACTGGAGCGTTAATAAACACACACAAGGTAACAAAATCCTCCTATTTCTTTTCCGGTTATTCTTACGACTTTGTATTTGTTCCAACCTTTCCATCAGGCATAGGGAATAATAAAATGTTTTACCATAAAGGTAAAGTAACATGAAAAGTTTGAAGGTTACGAATGTTATGATCCAAGAGATGAAAAAAATAGTTTCTAGCAAAGAAATGTTTGTTTTGTAAAGTGAATGGTAGTTAAGTCGTTTTATAGACTATGTTTTTCCTTATTATATTGCGTAATCTGAGCGTGTGCCTATTCCGTAATAAGAAATTAAAAAAAAAATCATCATTTTAAAACTTAAAAACGCTAACAGCGGCACAAAACGACAAATTCAAGGAAAATACCACCTTAACCCATATATAAAGGGTTCTTTTTAGCTCCAAATGAAGTCGGCGTCTCTATTGACCTAGAATATTATTACAATACCCAGGATGAATCACAAATACGTCACACTGACTTTGCGGATACGACTAGTTGACGTCACGAAGCCTCGTAAAAGTATTAAACTGGGGGAGGTTTTGCAGGCTACAACATTTAGGTCTTGGCTTACGATCAAACGTTCGTGAAACCTCCGTCGTGAGCACTACTACCTACGCACTGTGTTTTGAAACTGAAATGTATGAATAAATCAGTACTTCCTTAGCCTTTGTACTGGCGGTTTCATTTATATTTCAAGTTTTACTGATTGTGCGTTTTTTAATGTTTTATTTAAACCGATAATTCTAACGTTATTGTGTTTAGTATTTTTTTAAATACGACTAAATGTAGTTTTTACTTAAATTAACTTTACCCTGCAGCAGCAATATAGGAACGTGTTGAAACAGATATGTGCATCAAATTTAATCAAAAATGGTTACTTAGTTATCAGTTCCCTTAGTCAAACTTAAATGTCTTTTCATGTGAATAAAAAACTCATTAATTTTTCGTGAACAATAAAAGTATTCCAGCTTCGTTTGCATTTTCTCTCTCTAAAACCTATAACGGGGCTATTAAGGTTATTTAAAAAAAGTAATTAACTGACCGGTTAATCAGTCCATCGTATTCAAGTGGGACGCCTTGAAAATTGTTTTAATCTTGCATGTAAATACGGACTTGTATTAATATTACTTAATATTCATACGTATTATTCATATCTACTATCAACAATATCCATAATTAATCTCTATAGATAGTTCAACCGTGAAATAGTATTCAAGTACCAAGCATCAAAATGATAGAGAGCCAGAGGTAGAATATAGAGGATATGTTTCATCGGTTAATCTGTGCTACTTAGTATTATAGACTTTAAGCAAGTGATTCCGAACCGTTAGAGAATTCAAGTGGCGGCAGCACAATGTGACTCATGGGTCGCAGGTGCCAATGGTGTTATTTACTTTGATTTGCTATCTTTTCAACTTTATTGAAACAGCTGCATACACGAGATAAGAATAAACCTAATTATTGATGTAGTATATAATGTAGTATGATTACTTGCATTTAATCACATTATTTTGGCCAACTCGATATAAAATATGAAGATCAATCATAACATTTAAACGAATAATACCATTTAGGCTTATAACTCCCGAACAATAGATGGAGAGCTCGGAAAAAAGCACAAATATAAACGAAATTAAACTCTACTGACATCAAAAGAAAACTCTTTTGTATGAAAATATTTGGACCAAGTTTAATTTACTTTCTGCCTTTGAGTTTTAATACATTTCGTCACAACGGTGAAGAGTGAAAATTTTTTAAAGGGAAGGTAAATGCCGAAACCAATTTTGAGTCGTGGTTAGTATTTCCTTGTTTAACTAAAATATGAAGGGCCCTCATAGATTCGTCTTCTTCGATTTGAATAAACAAAAATGTTTTTATTGACATAATAATTTGAAATTGGTTCGTTCATTTCTGGACGAAATGTTCTATTTATCATTTCGATATTCCTATTCATTAGTTATGGTCCAATCCCTTGTGATTTTAAAGTCTTGTCACGACGGTAATTTTCTTGTTTCAAAAAATATGTTTCTTGAAATATTGTACTAAAGCATTGATATAAAAGTTGATTTTGATTTGTTAGTCAGCCTAGGTTTTGATGGAAAATTTTAAACTTTTTTCTATAAGAAAATGGTACTTAATAAAAGTATATTTACATATTTCGGTAGATTTGCATGCTCAGAGCTCAGCTCAGCTTTGAATTGAAGTTTGTAGACTTTAAGATATAAATTTGGCACTTTAATAGAGAAGTATGGTGTAGTAGTGTACTTAACCTACTCATTTTCTTTCCATAGACAATGTTTATGTTAGATTAAGTTTAAGTGTAAGTACTTTGTGCATAGAAGCAGCTGCGCCGCCGCGCGCTGCGTACATACATAGTTTAATTGAATACTTAAATACCTCTTATATAAATTAAACAGGTAAAACATTGCACATATATACCTTTACTCCTTACAAAGTAGCTCCTAACATAATGAGGTGAGACGATATTGCAACGAATTTACAGAAGGTTTTAAAACATTAATCTCGAAATATATTTGTTTATTACAAAGGTCGTGAAAAGGGGTTTGTGAAGAGCAGTAAGTTCACTGAGAATATTACGCACAACGAACGCGTTAAATATAAATTTATAAATATATATAGAACACTCGTTATAGTAATCTAAGAGTATCATCGTAGTCTACCGTGGGAGAGCCACGCTTCGGCATGAATGGGACTGGTCGAACGGAGTGATACCGAGCTGTGTTTCATCGAGTGAGTGAGGATACAGGAGACCCATACCCCAACCCCTCCCCCATCCCACTCCCCATCCCCTCTCCATCCCACTCCCCATCCCCCAAAGGCCGGCAACGCATTTGTGATGCCTCTGGTGTTGCGGGTGTCCATGGGCGGCGGTAATCGCTTGCCATCAGGCATCANAATAAGTATATGGCTTCGTGTTAAATTCAGTATTTTAAACATACTTATAACAGTGGATATAGATATATAGATACTTAAAAACCTCTAACCATGGTAGGTTAATGTCATTTAACTTAACTTAACCGGCGTTTATTGGGCCTTTCTTTAATAATCCACTGCTGGGCATAGCTTACTTTTACTGCGCTAGTCAGTCGAGTTGTTATAGGTTATACTCGTATTTCAAGTTTTCTTTTCCTCTGTGCAGAGAAGAGTCCTGGATAGTTTTGCGCCTCTTACGATATCCATGGGACGAGCAGGAGTGGTGAAACTCCATATTCTTAATCTGTTACAACTAGATATTTATGCTGTTTATTTCTATAATTACTTTCATACTGTTGTTGTACATATCACTCATATTGTACAACCTGTTGTATTCATAACATAAAAAAACCTTTTCAGATTTTTTGGCATATTTTATGACAGTGAGGAGATTAAATTATTGATGATGGAATGCGTCAAAGCTAAGGGCCCTCGCCCACGACGACTTTTTGCAGCGATGCAGTAGCAATTTTGTCACACATTCGCATCAAAACAGCTTCAGTCGCAATACAAACGCGATACTGTTGCGTTTCTGTCGTATATATATATCGATGTCGTATATATATGTCGTATATGTATATATATATATATATATTATATTTACACATACTAAATTATTCTAAATTACCGAAAGCTGGAAGGAGGGTAAAAATTTAGGATTAAATGTATTTTTTAATTCAACGCCATAAAAAACAAAAAAATGCCCAAACATAAAAATAAACAATTAAAAGCAAAAAAAAAGATAAAATTTGCGTAAATCGTTTATTACTGTTCCAAGTATATAATATACTCGAGTTCAATGGACATGACAAAAAAAAAGTATCATGGCTAAGATCCATGCTAATATTATAAATTTGAAAGTAACTTGTCTTCCTGTAACGCTTTTACGGCTAAACCACAGCAACGACTTTAATGAAATTTAGCAAGAATATACTTTGATTCTTGAAGAAGGACATAGGCTACTCCTAATCGCGAAAATCAATACACACTCGGGCGAAGGAGGAGAAGGAGAAGGGTAGAAAAAGGAATCCTAATGACCATAAAGGGAAAATAAATAAATAATGATAAATAGCGTTAAGAAATAGTAATCCTCTAAAACGATACCTAGAGTCGGGGTACAAATATTTTTGAATCCAATTCGTGTATGAATTTCAGGTACGGATTTTTGGTCCCCACTTCATCATTTTTATTGCCGTTCCGATAAATAAGTTATAGCCATTATGTACGTTGGGTTAGTAATACCTAGAACATAATGAGCCGTAACATAATGAGTTATACATATACATTATTTTAAATAAAGAGATATTTGAAATAAAGCATGGATATGTATTATTTACAGTCTTATTATGCGTACAATTATTTTAAGCATCCTTACTATCGCATTTTTAGATATGACAGTAGACTGGAAAACATTACCACGTTAATTAGTTGGTAGTTCAATATGGTGAAATAGGCAGTCCATATTCTTCCTTTTCAGGGTTCCGTGCCTCTAAAGGAAAAAACGGAACCCCTATTTGCACTACGCAAATAGTGTAAAAATTATGAAAAGTATAAATTTTTAGTTACATTATGAAATAAGTCATTTATGCTGCAAATTTTCGATACTCGTAAGGGAATCAAAATCTACAAGATACTTCCGGTGAACCCAGAATCTTGAATTTTGGTACGAAGTAACGTCTTATAGCATAATGTTCTTCAAAAAAAAAAAAAAATAAGTAAGAGAAAATTGCGAAAATGTCAAATTTTTAGTTACATCATATAATTTACACCTACAGGTTTGTACGGAACCCTCAATGCGCGACTCCGTCTCGCTTTTGGCCTTTTTTCTAGGTAATATTTTAGACAAAAAGTTTAGGTTTCTGGATTCGTGATACGATTGATTTTGTTATCTACTTATTATACCGTATCTCTATTCAAATTTTAGCGTCATCAATAAATAAATAGATTTTCCCGCGTTCGACAAGCTCAGTACTGTAAATGCACATCTGAAGCTGAGATTTGAGATGTAAATTACACGATTGTACAAAAGAAAAAAAATGTTGAAAAATTAAAATGTAAAATTACATGCTTTTCATCTTTTGGAGCGTTCTTTTGTAACTCATTTCTATGTTGTATTAAGTGCTTAAAATGAAGATAATGATGTACAAAAAATATTCATTTTTTGATTGTACTTATCGTTAGTTCCATCTGGGGATCCTATATAATCTTCGAACTCCACTTTATTAATAGAAACTTGTGTAACATTAAAGTAAGCACTGAATTTTCACTGCGCTTCACCATCTCTATTTATATGTATATTTACGAAACAAAATTTTTCGAGGTATGGTTTTTTTCCCTCGACGTTTGTAGCGAGTTCTAATTATTATTTTAGGTTCCTATTTTTATTACTGCTCGATGATTAAAATTTTCGTATATTTTCTAATAAAAAGTAGCCTTATCCACTTCTTACAACACAAGTGATAATGAAGGCCTAAGAGAATAATTCGAAACGCTACGAAAATTAGAAGGGATGAACAAAGATACGGACACTAATGTCCACAAAAAGAGGTAACAAAAGACAATCGTTGTTTATGTAATATTATATATGTAGGTAGCCTGTCTTTTCCCCTTAAATGGGTGCAGCGGTGTTCTTTTCGTAATATCTGTATTATAAATTAATTTATTTTGATTGCAGCTATTGGTCATCTTCTGAAGTTATTTAAACTTATCTTTTGTGACAGTTAAGCAGAACTACTGTTAAGTATCAGAAATACAGCGACGTATAAAATAATATTAATTAATACTTTTTCTCATTTCAGGTAAGTACAACAATTCGTTTTCAAAGTAGTTTTCGTATTATACCGAAGTAATCATCGGGTAAGCTTTCATTGCCTTTCATCTTTACTTATAAATCAGTATAAAAATATGACTTTTAAAAATGAAAACAGATCTTTGTTAGAATTTTGACACTTTTTTTTATGAAATACCGTGCAACCGAGCAGTCGCCTGAGGCCTCACAAGTGAGTTGCCAGTCTTTGGGAGATGGGGACGAGGATAGGGGAGCGGTTGAGGTATGGGTTTTCGGTATCCTCACTCACTCGATGAAACACAACGCAAGTTCACACTGTTTCACACCGTTTTCTGCGAGGCCGTGGTATCACTCTGGTCGAGCCGGCCCATGCATGTTGAAATGTAGTTCTCCTATGGTCACACACTTTATAAAAAAATGCAGTTACGTATTTTGTTTTAAGGGTACTCAGGATCAGATTTTTTAGGCTGAATTTTTATTTTTATGTATGGCTCTTCCTAAATGACTTTACTCTGCCTGATGGAAAGTATAAGCAGAATCCAAGAGTGGTGGTCAACAGTGCAGATGGTGACCCACACTATAGAGGCCTGGTGATGCTTCTGCATCATCGGGTCTCCAGTCTCGCATTCACCAACGAAACACAACAGCGTGAACGTAGCTATTTTACGTTGATCTCCTGTGTGAGATAGAACCGCCCTATTCAAGCAGGCTCGTTCGTGCCGAAATCAGCGTGCCTCTACTACCTAGAGAAATATTGGTATACTAATAATTTATTGTAGTGTATCATTGGCATTGACTAGGTTTAGGTGGTTAGTTTTGTGAATTTTAATTATTAATAAAAGTGACAGTCTATCCTTGACGGGACGGGACGTGTTCGGAGAATAACTGTGTAACCTTCTATAATTCGTTGTAGGTCGAAGTAAAGTAACAATAAAATTCATTTGAGTATATTCAAGCCTGCCAATGCTTATAAACTTTATATTATTTTCATTCATGAGCTGTAATCCTTAGACTATTTTATTTTATTTCTGATATCTAACAACCTGTTGGTACTGTGCATCACGATCTATAACAGTTATTGCAGTACGTGACTTCCAACGGTACTTAAGGCTGAAACCATCTATTTATTTTATTTGCTTTCCAAGTAGAAGAATACAGTTGAAAGTGTACTATAAATTCTGTTCTCAGAAATGTTATAAGTATTGAGGTTAAAAGAACGCCGAGGCGTTAAATGATCTTTACGGTACAGAGCTTCATTCCACTAATTGAATTTTATTATTATTAGCAATACAAAATAAAAAGTAAAATAAAATAAGTGTCACTTGTTGGTTCAATCTTCAGAACCACTATTCCAAAATATGTTATTGTTATTAAGCCATCCCTTATACGCAAAACAATACGAATATAAATTAAAACAAAAATCTTTATGAACAAGTCGATGATTCAATTACAAAAATAAGATGGCGGATATCACTTCACATTTAATAAGGGCGTTTAAAAAACTTTCGCAATCAAAGTTAAACCTTGACATTTCCTAGGGGCAACAAAAGAAATTGATTTCATTCTTAGTCTTTTTTTCTTTTTATGTAAAGTTAGGAACCGATGGTCGTGTTCTGATTGTTTTTGGTTTAATAAATGAGAGTGTTAGTATACAGAATGTTTAAATATACCTTTTTTTTTATTTTTTTACTATTCACTTGTAGCTTTTAAAAACATTTGTAAAGCGTTTACCAGAAAAAATCTTCTTTCATCCATCTTTTTCTTGTTGAAATAATGAATTAATTCGACACCATTTTTGTTGTAAACGGATTTTATTATTGTTTACTTTGTTGATATCAAATTAAAACTCGTGTGTTTTTAGATTGCCTTATCCTTATTTGATTTTATTTTTATTTTCGATTGTGTTTTATTAATTTTTCATTTTTAATCACATTACTTTAACACACATAACTAAACGGTTGATGTATGAAGTAAGAGTAAAAGATATTGAACTTTAATACGTATAACATGGAATATAAAATAATAATAACTGAAGGTATCAGATATAACTTTTTATTTAGCTTTAAGGCAATCAAAAAATAATATTTTTATACAAACAGTAACACAACCAAATGTGTTACTAAACTGTGAGGTGCTTTTATTTTACGGTCCATTAAACTGGCACAATTCGGAGCTAGTGCCTTCAAGATAAATTGATTCGTGGAAACAGATATATCGAAATTTAATCGATCGATATACAAACACGTAATAATACATTAGTTATGTAGGTTAATGTATTGGCGTGCATAAAATAGGAAGCTGGAATGTGGCAAGTGGGTTATGGAAATAGAGCAGGGTTATCTAATGAGGTTGGATTAATTTTATGTTGTAACTATAAAAATATTTCTTGATACCCTTTGTACTATTTATCTTTTGCCTCGGAGAGCACGTCAAATTGTCAGTCCCGACTCCCGGTTGCCCAATGAACATCTTTGGCAATCTTTACAGATAGTTGGAGCCCCAAAAAGTAGCGTTGAAGAAGCTACTATTTATAACATCTATTTAGCACTGCTAGCTTTGAGGGCTCGCATTTGATTTTTGCATAAAACCAGATGTTTGTATGATCTAAAAATATTTGATTCGGACGTGGTTTCTTTGTTAAACATATATATGTGTTGAAAAAAAAACAACTTGAGTATAATATCGGTAAATCTATTTTTTTAGTGCAACTTCTGTTAAGTTACAAATTAGATCCGTCAGATGTACGAAATATGATTATATATTAACTTTTGCCCGCGGGAACAACCGCGCTTATCTCTATTATCGCGGTAAAAAGTAGCCAATGTCTCAAATGCCAGTTCCCAAGAATCAAAATATCTCAGTGCCAAATTTCATTAAAATCGTTGTAATAGTTTAGCCATGAAAGCGTTACAGACAGATATACAAAGTTACTTTTTTACTAGTTAATTTATAATGTATACATTGTTTTGAGCATACTTTATTGCTTTAAAAATCCAAACATATATTAATAATAATTCGAAAGTTTCTTATAGTTCAATACCTCTATAACTGTTACAAAAGTGGTAAAGTGAAACTCGAGAAGACCCGCATTTCAATTTTATGAATTCAACAGGTGCAGGAATGTTGGCGTCTCAAATCCCTAACTATTAAAGATATTTGTATAAGATAGAAACAAAAGGTCTTCTGTGTTACTAGCGGTTATTCAATTACGTGTGCTTAGAAAGATATAAAGCTCTAACGGAATTGATTTATAAGTAAGTCAGTTATCCTGAAGGCTCTTTTTTAAACCAAACCTTATCAGATGATCTGATAATATTGAACCTAAATTGTTTGAATGGGACCTTGAAGTTTCAATCGAAACGTATTACAGCTTATTTTGTAAACCTTTTCTGAACTTCATTATGAATATGACGTACCTTCTGGCTATTTGGTTATAAATAAAATGTATTTATACGTTAATTATACACATCTTGTCGATGTTCTGCCCAAGTGCCTGTTAAATAGCAATTGTGTGGCTAATTTACGAGCAGTGGGCTGTACCGTTTTATTGATCGTCACTATTAATGATACGCGATACGAACACGACAAGTGTATGGACATCTTGTACATTATTTGAAAAAAATGAATGCTCTATATGTACGCTAATTGAATCTAATTTTAAGTTAATCTTTCATTGCTTTACATCGAGTGACTTAGATTACAAGACGATCATTCAAACCATAAAAAGTAGTTGAATATGACATTATATTTATTAAATTAAGCAATACAAATACAAATAAAAATGAAATGAGTAAACGTAACGTTTGAAAAAAAAAATTTTATACAAAACATAAGTAACAAAATTATTTCGTAATTATATTCAAGGCATATTTATGAAACGCACGTATTGGTTTAAATTAAATTAGGACTGGGATGTATTCTTAATGTATTTAATCAGCAAATAGATCAACCACCCTTTGCTATTTCGCTATTTATATTTCAATGTTTAGGTTTACCTGGAAAACCTTTGATCTGACGTGTAAACGGTTTCAACTAAAATTAGTTTCGACTGAAAGCGTTTCGAAGTATTTATTTGTGGAGAAAGTTTCAAACTGTTTATTTTGCGGATAGGTTTACGTTGACAAGCAGATGTTTGATAATATTTTGTTATGTTCCTTGTTTTGAGATTACCACTACCTGGAATATTTATGCTTATTATAACTTTTATATTCTAAGAAAAATCAGTTAATGTACCGTTCTCTGAAACCAACCATAGAATTTACTCATTTTCATAAGTAAATTTTATTTGACGATAAAATATAAATTTAAACTTTTAGGATTTACCTTTTTCAAAGAGTTTTTAGCATTGTTAGTTTTAGTGTGTTTTTTATATCAAAAAACTATAAGGATCTACTTATATATGAAATACGATGAAATAGCTTAAATAAACCAAAAAAAAAGTTCCCGTGTTGTATTTTTGAAAATTAATCACATCTTAGATCTGTTTAGGACTGTCTCGAAAACATATTTTTATTTTACTCATCAAGTGTCTGGATTGCGTTATTTTTTGCTACAAAATATTATTAGTTACAATCCTTATAAGAAATATTAGCACAATATGAATATCAAGAAAAACTTATTTTTCTCTTTTATGAACATTCCGTTAAATAAACAATAAGTTCTGTGACTCGTTTAAAGAGACCGTGCCATAGTTTAAATTGGAATACTGCCTTCTACGCGAAGTTAAGCCGGCACAATCTCCGCAGTTATCAACAGCACCAGGTAAAAGTAATGGAGAACAACAACTTAATTCGGTTTTTAAAAAGGCAAGGGGATCATAATGTGGGATTATGCAAATACGAACCTTATTTTGTTTCACTGGTTTTTTTCATTCCCATTTAAATAAGCCCGCGAACCTTCTTTGTTTATCCTGTGAAAAGGATAATGCGGGTATCGTTCTTATCCCGTTTACAAAAGCAAAGTATTTGTAATTGGACTCTCTGTCATTAGGATAATGTTTGTGATAGGCTCTTTATGTAGTTTTATGAGAATTGAAACGAATCTCTTAAATATTTATATTGAAATCTCAAAATTGGGGACTCAACAAAACGTTTGTAGTCATATTATCGAATGAATTACCTAATAAATAATGTAAATAACAAAAAAAATAATCTATTTGAAGTTTAATAATATGTTGAAAGAAAGACACATAGGTACTATTTTTATTCATCAACAACCCATAATGTCCCACTGCTGGGCTCGGGTCTCCTCTCAAGAGATGGTTAAGGCCATACGTCCCCACGCTGTCCAAGTGCGGGTTGGGGACTGGCAAGAATACGTTGTGGCTACGTATCTTGCCGTTGGATGTTTTTAAGCCGCCCAAAGGCCTCCAACTTAGTTTCATGACTGTTATCGTATGCCAACAATCGGGACCGACTGCTTAACGTGACCTCTGAATCTCGGAGACGCTCATGGTAACATACCACCAACGGTCATCCATCCAGGTACTGACCGCGCCGTCGTTGCTTACCCTCGTTGATTATTTCCAATCACCGATTGCTACTGGGCTATGAGCGCCTGTCCACTATTTTTATTAACTAAACAAATCAAAAATAATTAAAATGAGTTTAGTCTATGTGTTTTGATTTATTTTCAATTTAAACAACTTTCAATACTAGCATGACCGATCACGGATATTAAAAGTTAAATATCTCAAATGGGTATAACAACCACTCAGTGGCAAAACGTATTACTTATGTAAAGGGTTACCTGACCCTCTTCGTTAGCTAAATGTTTTATGGTTTGTTATAATAGCTTTATATGCAATATATGCTTTACTTTGATGAACTACATTCAGGTGTATTAAATATGAACGTGAACTGACGAGTACTACCATTTTACAAAGGATAATAATTGGGTATTTCAAAAATTATGGAGTTCTGCTAAGCTCTGTATACTAGTGAGTACTTGATATAATATACTGTAAGTATATAACTTACTCGATTAATTCAATAAATGTATAAGTTTCATTGTTTTACTCTTAAAATTTTAAAATCAATTTGTAATTACACAATCTAATATTTCTAATAAATACCCTAAAGCAATGGTCTCCAATATCTCTAAAATACCGCTGACATCCTTCTAGTCCCTTCTGTCATTAAGTGCTATGCGTAGGAATTTATCAGCGTGTGGGTCGGTTTCGTATTCCCAGTATTATTCTCATTAAGCGTTCCGGGTTTCCAATATTCCTGCGACAAGCCCGCATAAGTGCGGATAAATGCCTTTAAGTACGGGTTTCGGTATATACGAGTAGAATTGATTTCTGGGAGAGTTTACTGTATTTAGGTAATTTGTCATTGCCATATTGTGGTTATAAGGTTGCAAAACGATGAATTTTGATACAGCAGTATTTTGTTACAAGTTATGACGGGTTCTGGCATAAATATTATTTGTACAAAATATTACTCGAAATGCGGTGCAAAATAGACTGTCAACTGTTGAGTTACAGGTTACAAGTTAGCGTAAATTCCTATGACATACTGTGTTTGACGTGGGGTTTTTGTCACTTACTGACAAAGGTATTGAGGTTTGGAATCTTCAAAAATACCTTTTTATGACTTTAAGTTAGCTTAACTTCTGACTTATAAACATTTTCCCGTTTTTACATCTAATCGCCATAATTTATTTTTAATATATGAGTCTGCCAAATTGGTTCATGAAAAGCATGAGCAAAATCCGAGAATAGTGACTATATTCTTTGCGAATACCATGGCATACTATAATAATTAATAAATAAATATTTCGGGCATCTAACATATAACGCTAACCAGTCCCAATATAAGCAGAGCTTACGTTATGAGTACTAGACAACTGATATAAATACATATATACTTTTTATGTAAATACATATATATATTATACATAGAAAACACCCAAACTCCGACACAAATATTTGCAGATCATACGAACATTTGGGCCGACTCGGGAATTGATCGAACCTGAGACCTCAAGCACAGCAATCGCATACGCTACCAGCTACAGAAGCAGTGCAAATATATACTATTGTGACCTATTCAAATGTTTCTTCCTTTTTTAGGTTGCTAAAAAGAAAATAAAATTATTTGTCCGGCAAATTAAATCATGTGTAGAGATAATGTCAGAAAATTACAGTTAGTAAAGATTTAAATCGCTATAATATATGATCTGATTACAGTTTTATCAAATGGTTCCTCTATTATAATTTGCAAAGCGATAGTAGTGCTAGAACTCAAAAATAACTCATCTACGCTTGTAAGTATTTATCATTTTGTTTTATTAAACAATAAATCAACAAAAGAAATATTTTCAATGTAATATTGAAATAAGCAATTAAGACACTCATAATAAATAATAAATAAATAAATTTTTTTTTCGGATATCTCACACACACGCCATATAGTCCCAAGCTTGTATAATGGGTAATAGACATCTGATATGAATACATAAATACTTTTTTTTTGTAAATACATAGATATTATACATAGAAAACATCCAAACTCCGAAACAAACATTTGCAGATCATGCAAACATTTGGTCTGACCCAGGATTCGAACCCGAGACCTCATGGACAGCAGCCGCATACGCTACCACTGTGCTACCGAGGCAGTAAACTCATCTCGGCAACATCCAAATATTGAATTGAAGAAAATGCCCATGGCCTGTTGAAGTATGCTTGCTGAAAATTAGAATAAGTAAAAAATGAAAAAAATACATTAACAATAATTTATTTTCACCTTTGGTTTGGTTAAGTAGACTATCTATTATATAATGCTAAATATTCTGGAGTATGATCTAAAAAACGTCTTGGTAAGTATTTTGAAAGTTTGTGCGGCTCCTTGACCTTAAATAATGGATTACCGAGCAGAAAATAATTTTGTCTAAAAAATTGTAATTTAAGAAACAATTGTTTAAATTAAATACATGAAAAATATGGATTAACGTAATTTGGTTGAAAGTTACTACAATATTTATAATTACCATTCTATTATCGAACTTTCGACGACTATTTGAATATATGATGTGTATTTGCATTATTATATTTGTTTGTATTGTTAAAAAAGCATAATATTAACTGATATTATTTTTGAAGACAACTCCCACAATAGCAATATACCGGAGTGGCGATAAATACAAAATGTTGTCCCGCGTGACCTTTGTACCCACAACACTCAGCGGCGAGTTGACCGCCTAAACAACTACAAAAACAGACAAAATCATTAATAATCTGAGGTTCAATTTTATTAAAAAATAACAAAAAATGGACAAAAAAAATAAAGTTGTAGAATATACATAACTAATTAAAAAAGTAGATAGCAAGAGATTCAAATACAAAAAATAACTAAACGTAATTATTGCAATAAAATTTGGAGAAATTCATGTTTGTATTAGTGTATTTTTTTAACTAACAGTCGCTCAGTAGCCGAAATTCGACTTTCTCCACATAAATTTTAACTGTGCCAAATTTCATACTCCTTCTTATGCACAATTTTCGTAAAAGTTTTACAAAGTTTTTGCTTCACGTATAAATCTATAATGTTCTGCTAGCCGGTTACGGCCGCAGCGACCATTCCTGACGGAGACCAGCGAACTAAGCAGGGGATATTATAGTGCACAAGTGTGTGCGCAATCACAGGTGCACTCTCAGTTCCCTCTCTTTCATAATCCGATGGGAGGGTTAACCGACACGATCGGAAAGAGGTCAGGCGCAGGACCCACAGTTTTACGTGCTCTCTGAGGCACGGGGCTCAGACCCCAATGTCCAAACTCCGAGCAATTATTTAATAATTCTATAATCAGAAAAACTCAATAACACTTTTTGGCCCGACCCGGGATTCCAACCCGACACCTCTTTATACTAATATATTAACCGCTAGACCGACGAGGCTATCAATATGCCATAAATCTATACTAATATTATAAAGAGGCAAAGTTTCAAACTTTGTTTGTATGGTTGTAGGTGGTAACTTTCGGAAGTACTGATCTGATCCTGAAAATTCTTACACTAACAGAAAGCGACACTATTCAGGAGTGTCATAGACTATATTTTATTGAATAATATATGATATGATTGTTTTTGAAGTGAAACTTCTTTAGGCACATGAGGGTAAAATTTTTACAAATGTAACGTCACGCAAGTATGCAGCGGAAGTGTCGAAAAAGAGAGAGGGAGAGCGATCGAGACCGACTGAGAGAGAGTAAGACAGGGCGAACGTAGCATGAAGCAACTAGCGATGGAGTGAGAGTAGGGAGCAAGCAAGTGTGAAAGATCGAGAGAAAAAGTGAGATAGAGCGATTTTCGTATCACGCACAGTGCCAAAATAAGACAAGACTGATAAATTAGTTCGCCAAAAAAGTTTCACTTCTGACATGTGTACTTTGTACACACGCACTTTTTTTATGGAATAGGGGGCAAACGAGCAGTCGTATCGCCTGATCGCCGCTACCCATGGACACCCGTAACCACCAGAGGCGTCACAAGTGCGTTGCCGGCCTTGGGGGATAGGGAGGGGGATGAGGGGAAGGGTTGGATTATGGAACTCCGGTATTCTCACTCACTCGGTGAAACACAGCGCAGGTGCTGTTTCACCGAGTGAGTGGTGGTGTTCTGTGAGGCCGTGGTATCACTCCTGTCGAGCCGGCCCATGCATGCCGAAGTGTGGCTCTCCCACGATGAATATGTACAAATTATTCATCGCAAGATATTGTCACAAAATAAGAAAATAAAGTAATTAAAAAATATTCAAGATTTATATAGTTACTGATTACAAACGTAAACTGTATTCTGAGCTGTAGAAGTAAAACACTTTTTCAAACAGCTTGGGTTTTTATAACCGCATGTACTCAAAGCTAAAATAATAGGAACTGATTGAAAGTATGATAAAACTTAGCTGAAGTTTGTAATGTACAGTATAGCAAAGATTGAATTCTTATTCAGAAACTTCTAAATAATTTTGTCAAAGTTAGCTAACAAGATTCGTAAAATGGTCTGACATTTTAATCTCGCGTTAAAATATCGATTCCGCTCTTATACATGGGAGTAACTGCGAACAATGTCTTTTCGTAAATATTTTTCGATTCTACAATTTTACAGTGTTATGACTTCATTTTATTGAAGAAACATCCTTTATCATTAAAATTACTACATTCATAAAGATGTTCATCCTTTTTTAGGTTTTAATATATATTTAAAGGTAAAAAACAGCAAATATCCTGTAAATTGTACTTGTACTCGATCTGTAATACAGTATTGAAACAAATCTACTTGTTAAATGGTTACTTGATCGTTGATAATATCATAAAAAGAAAACAATTACGTCAATTTAAATTTAAATATGAAATAAAAAAAACAAGTGAGTGTATTTTATTTATGTATTTCAACTAATTCCACTTAGTGCCGACAGTCAAGAGCATAAATTATCAATCAAAATAAAACTATTTGTTCATAACTAACTATATATATCCTTGTCAAAAGTATGTATCATCTCGTATAATATACATCCCCTGGTTTCACATTATTATAAGACATATACGTACGGAGTTAAAATTGTGCTACTAAGGCAATCTATACAAATAAATGAAATCGAAGTGTTTATTTGTAATTTTAAATTAACAACGTATTAACACTTCTGACGCCGCTGCATTGCCAATGAGCGACAGTAATCTCTATAACATGGCGATACGTCTTCTCGTTTACCCTATATTTCATAAAAAAATATAACGACTTTTCACTCAATGCATGTGAAAGTACCTGTATCCGGTACTAACATAAAAAATGCTATTGTAAAGATACAACAATGACCCCATCTAAAACCGCAGGACTCAGGCTGCTAGTCAACAATTTAAATAAATATGCACCTATAATCAAACCATTTATTTCCTAAACTTTAGGGCGAAGTAAAACCGTTACGACTGATTAATGACTTGTGGCAATGCGATAACTAACACTTGGCAAAGTACAAATGATATTATTGACATTAACACAGATTTATTTGCTTGGCCAAAATGATAAGGATATGATGATGATGAATTAATCACCATTTAGAAATGATTTAAATTCAAAATTTTCCATTTATCTTAAACAGCACAAATGTTCATTCAATTTTGCTATTCATTTTACATTATGAAATTGACAATTTTGCTATAATACTTTCTGAAAAATCTTTTCTTTGTTTTGAAACCACGTCTTTACAGCTTCATCAGGAAAGTCTTTAAACCCAAAGTTAAAATTCACCTAAAAGTCTTAAGGGATACTTAAACAAGTCAAGATATGGAAGAATAAGCCGAGTTTCCTTGCTGCTGTTTTGTTGTGTTGACTTTGTTACTTAGTATTAGGGTTAAGATTTGCCTTTATCTGTGCTCTAAGACGTTGCTTCGTATCAAATTTCAAGATTCCAAATTCACGGGAGGTATCTTATAGGTTTTGATTCCCTTGCGAGTGTCAAAAATTTGCTGCATAAACGGCTGTATCTTTTCACTGCGTTGGCTTAGAAGTTTGAATTTTCACAGCTCAAAGGGACATTAGAGCTGGGTAGGTGATGTCAATTTCAGCTTGATGACTCTGCGCGTACCTGAGAAAAAGGGTTTTGACAGCTAGACAGAACACCTAAGAGATCCTATAAGTGTCCCGTTTTTTTCCTTTTGAGGTACGAAACCCTAATAAACAAATAGTCTTTATAAAAAAAACTGTTATTTAATGTAGTAGTAGTGAAGTATATGTAGAGTGAAATATCAGTAGATGCAAACTGCGAAATAAATTTTACGGTAAACTTGATTACACTCGGAAATTGAGCTGCTTAGATGTGGTTAAGACGGAATTTCCGTCTCAGAATTGAGTGACTGCTACACAACAAAGCTAATAAAGCGAGAAAACATTTCCGTTCTATTAACTACTAGCTGAGTCCCGCGGTCTTACGCGCCGTTGTTGTCATACTTTTACATACAACTGATAGTAAGTGTGACAATTTTATATTATATAGGTAGGTTTAAATTTAATACGCTTTACTTGTTATTTTTTTGGAAATTTTGAAAAGAAAATCCTAGCTAAATCAATTTATGGTCCCCAAAACAATTATATGATCGTTGGAGCAATTTCGGAAACGGCTACAACGATTTTCACAAAAAAATAGCTCGTTTAAGGGTATTAGATATCTCATTCAAGATAGAGAAAGTTCAAAAATATAACAGTTTTGATCGCAAAATATAATCAACCAGATTACAATCCTAACGCTGTATGCTAATTACATCTAGAAGACATCCTTTTCAATTCTATTCCGTACACGATAACTAGAAAACTACATCAACCTATTGGCTGTCATACCAATATCGCTATCATCAACGTTTAAGTTCACTTTAACTGATATTCCTTTTGTAATCTAACAATACGTTTGTTATACAATGAGGCTTTTATTCTGACAAAGATTGATCCTGTATCGTGAACAATAGCTTCCAATTATTGGTTGGGTTTGCATGCTAATAAAAGACATGCCAAGTGTTCTGTTGTAGAGGCAATGTGTACAGTATTTTTTAATCATTGTGTGCGGAATCTTAAGGATCTTTTAAGAGCCTACTCGAATAGTACTTGAGTGAGGATGAGATAAGCAGTACTTACAATAAATGGGGAATCTTTATTCTGAGTATTTTTGATTTATCGTATTTTTTACTGAATGATGTTTTTGTGCTTACTCGGGTGACTGATTCCAATATTATATAATACTTTTTAGAATGGTTTTGATATTGTATTGCAATGTTTACAATCAACTAGCAACCCCTCTTTGCTTCGCACGGGTTCTGTACAAAAAATATAATGTGTTTCTCTGAGATATGCGGATTCATTTTTTCATTTTTCATTCATTCACTTCAACTTCAAATATCGTTATATTTTAGCGAATGTACTCAAAAATTTAACAAATAATATACGAAAACCTTTCACAGAAATCACGCTATATACGTATCGGTGAAAACCACATAAAAATCCTTGTTTTATAATTTGTAGTGATAAAATAAAAGCAAAAAAACTACTTTTAAGGAAAACTTGGTATGAAAATTCAGTGATTAGAATCATCATTTTTTTAACAAAACTTTCACAGGACTGTTTAATACCCGTTTCATTCATTTGATTATATTTAGTAATCAAAATTTGATGAATAAAGTAGTACTTTTTGACTTTTTGTTACTGCATTTTTTTTTCAAACCCTTCATATTTGTTTTTTATTACGTTTTTATATATTTTTAATGACATACTGTACCGAGACGTGGACACTGACTGTAGGGTTAATCCATAAGCTTAAAGTCGCTCAACATGCCATGGAAAGAGCTATGCTTGGAGTTTCTTTGAAGGACAAAATTTGTTATGAAGAAATTCGTCAGAGAACCAAGGTGACCGGCATGGTTCTGAAGTTTAGAAGGTTGAAGTGGTAATGGGCTGGTCACGTATGTCGCAGAACTGACAACCGCTGGAGTAAGCGCGTTCTGGAGTGGAGGCCGCGTCTTGGCAAACGTAGTCTAAGGCACGCTCTGGCCAGATGGCGAGATGACTTGCATAGGAGGGCTGGCAGCGACATACTGCGAAAAGAAACAGACTGGGCTCTGTGGTCTTCTTTGGGAGAGGCCCATGTCCAACAGTGGACTGCAATGAGCTAATGATGATGATGATATATGTATTAAAACAATCCATACGATATAGACGCATATCATCTACTTATTAAAAATATAACATATTTTAATCACTTTTCTATAATTATTAATTTGACAAAATTATATTTGAATAATGTTTTATCATAATGTCAATTACCGGCTAACAAATTTACAGCTATAGGCTAAGTAATTGAGATAATTATTTTGCTAAATAAGTTAGCTAAGCTGATTGATCGTAGTAAATTAATTGAATTACAGTACTCAATTTGCGATGAACTGAATATAACAACTATAGTGTACCTTTCGGTTTGCAATTATTTATAAATATATATGTAGATATTACGTAAACATATGTATATAATATTGTTTCGTCAATTTGCATATACTTCAATAAGTAACTCATACACTCATAATTTTGATTTTAGCTTATGGGCCACTTACCGTCTGCTAAGCAACTGTACACGGATGTGTATAGCGAAAAGATTTCTTTTCTTTCTTTTAAAAGACAACTCCCGCATTAGGAATATACATTCCTGTGTCGCGGGGATCTTTACAAACATACATGAAACGGACACAAAGTACACCCAGACTTAGAACAACAATTTATGGATCACACAAAGTGTTGTCCCATGTAGGATTTGAACCCACAACACTTGGCGCAGTAGGAAGTGGTGTGGCGACCACTGAAACCACTAGGCCAACCGTGTAGTCAAGATTATGTCCGTTGTAGAAATGGCAAAGAAACTCTTATTGTTGCATTGCCTGCATTCGCAATGAGTATGATGACCACCACTCTTGGATTCTGCTCATGATTACCATCAGGTAGAATAGAGTGAATCTAGCAGGGACATACATAAGAAAATACTAGCTGAGCCCTAACTAGCTACCCGCGGTTGTTGTTATAGCTGGCAAGCAACTACCGGAGCGAAGTTTAACAAAATAGTCTATGTTACTCCATATATCATCACCTCCTATCTATCAGTGAAAGTCCCGTCAATATGGGCCCTGCCGCTCCGAAGATTAGCCCGAACAAATAAACATATACAGACAAAAAAAGAAGATTTTTTGATGAAAGTACTGTATATACCTACTTTCATACACGTTTGGTGTAAAGCATATTCATTTTAAATTACAAACAGACACTTCAATTTTTTTTTGGTTATGTAGATATTCATTCGAAAAAAAAGTCTTGAAATTTTCTCTTCTCGTAGGAGGGGTTTGAATCACGGGGCTTACAACCTTAAGGCGTATACATACTGATTTACAAGAGCACATTAACAATGCAAGGGTAGGAGGTAGCAGGAGCTTTCAGAATATTGTCAATGCCACTGAAGATTGTACTTGCCACGCAAAATATCCGCATTGTTGTTATTTTTATGAGGTACAAGGTTTTCTTTTGAAAAATGCCTGTATAAATAAATAAAATTGAAGTGTGTGTTTGTAAGTTTAAATAAACGGCTTTTTTAATTATCTTTTTAATTTCACTAAATGCGTATGAAGGTATATACGGTACTTACATGAATTTTCTTTTATTTTTTTTGTCTGTCCGTGTATTTGATATGAGCAATATTGAGTCGACTTTCACTAGTAAATAGTTTATGATATAAGAAGTATCTTAAACTACTTATTAGGGTTCGGTAACTCAAAAGGAAAAACGGAACCCTCTGTTATCCGTCTGTCTGTCTGTCAAGATCCTTTTTCTAAGGACCGCGTGGAGGAATCAAGCTGAAATTTATATAAAATGCTCCAGTTTATTGTCTCTTGGAGCGGTGAAAAAATCAATGTTCTAAGCCTACGCAATCAAAAGATACAGCCGGCTATGCTGCAAATTTTTGACACTCGCAATTAACTCGGCTCGAATTGGCCTGCTCTTCCGGAGTTATTCATCGCTTGCACTGTATTTCACCGAATGAGTCAGGATACCAGAAGGCCATACTCCAATCCCTCCTCCCACACCCCCCTCGCCATTCCTCAAAGGCCGGCAACGCACTTGGTATTGCGGGTGTCCATGGGCGGCGGTAATCGCTTACCATCAGGCGATACGTCTACTCGTTTGTTCCCTATATCATATACTAAAAAAAAACAAAATCGACGGGGATCTGGGATTTTACTACCTATGAACTCCGTCTTATAGAACTGATAAAAGAAAAAGCATACATTTTTAGTTACAACCTACAAGTTTTGTACGGAACCCTCGGTGCGCACTTGGACGGTATTTTTGTTTCTTAGACTATCTGTTTTTGTGAAACAACCGCGGGTAACACCGCAGAGGTCGGTTAGTAACCAATATATATGTAAAACAAATTAATTTATTACAGATTTTCAGTACAATACTTATAGATATAAATGTGTAGAAAAATTTAAGATACAAATTTCATTTTATCTTTTTACGAGATATCTAATTGCTATTTTACTTTGCCTAGAAGCTAAAAGAATAAAATTGGTTTCATGTTCCTTTCAAGAGGCATAATCTTATTCTAGTTTCGGATGGTATTTATTTAGACTCATGTAAAATGTAAATGTAGTTATTAGATAGAGGTGTGGTCTTTCTTGAATGTTAGTTCTTAGTTTATTAAGGTCTTGAAANGCTTGAAGTTCTAATTGTATAGGGCGTAACATGTATAGTATCTGTAGAACTGAGGATGACTCTGGTGTCCTTGGGTAGCGGTAGCACTTAGGTCTCTTCAGCTAAATTGTTTGCTCTTCCGTACCATAAATACCGACATGCAGTTTTTAAGGTAAACCAATGCCCATAGTAAAATAAACTTATATACAGTTTGTACGAAAAAAATAAGAACATTATTGAAAATAAAACGGCACTTATTTACAATGAAATAACATATTTTTTGAGGCAAGTAATATCTATCTACTATATGTATTTTAAAAATGAAAGGCCTTATAGTACGCACATTTTCCTTTGATAGACAGCTTAAGTAACGTTTATTAATATAGTTAATCGTCTAGTTATACCTGTTGAACGCTTAAGAGCTTTTCGTTCTACGTAGTTGTAACTAATTAACTGATGAAAGCCACAATTCATCAGCCGTCTGCTATTACACAAGGACCTGTTCAGGTTACAGACGTGGGACGTGTGTTTTGATAGACTTACTTGGCGTAGTACCGAAGTCTACGATGACTAGTCATTGACGCCCTCTGTAGAATTTTGTTTTACTGTAAATTTATTCATATAGAGCCGCATTTGGCTATTTTAAGGGCTTTAGATGTATTATACAATTTTTCATTTATGTATCATAAATTTCTTGACACCTCATTGATTACCTTCAATTGAACTGCGAGCACATGTAATAAAAAATGTGCGTAGGACGCACATAATACGCCGATCGTCGAATGGAGATTATACACAATACCAATAGCATAAATAATAAACACATATTAAAATAGTGCTGATAATATAATTACTGTACGTATTATAATTTTAAGTACTTATCATCTTAAGATATTTGAGGATTGTATTTTATATCTAACTTTGCGTTTTTTTTATTTAAGTATTTTTATCCATATATGTACTTACCTACTGATTAATCTAAAATAAATAAATGTAGATATACCAAAGTATATTTTGAATAGATAAATACGAAGAAGCGAGTTTGTCACTCACAAGTGTTACTTTGTACATAAAGGAATAAGAAATGTGTTTGTTTTTCGTCTCAGGTTGTAACCCTTGAGTTACGAGGAGTATAAAAGCCGAATAAGCACTTCACAAGTGGTACTATACTGTTTTGGTTCTAACGTCTTCTAACTGTCCCGCTTTACGACCACACGAGGAAGTTGGTAAACATTAATTGCAAAATGAAAAGATGTCAAATGTTCAAGCTTTTATGAGGTTGTTTTTTTAAACATTTAGTGAATTTTTCAATTCCTACTATAAACTACAACACCCAACGCCTAAATGTTAACGCCTAAACATTAAGAGTAGAAAAATCTGTATTTGCATGACAAAAGCATGGTTAGTATACATAGAATTATCCAAAGCTGAAATTTCAATCATCATCATCATCATCAACCTATCGCAGTCCACTGCTGGACATAGGCCTCTCCAATTTCACGCCACTTAGTTCGATCTATGGCTTCTCGCATCCAGCTAAATAATAAAAAAAAAAATTTCAATAATAAACAAAATTCAATTAACCCAATTTATTTTATTTCTACAGTGATTATTACGAAAAATTAATTTGAAATATAAAACTTTGTGTATATATTTTAATAACCTTTACGTACAGAGTGTCAGCCTACTGATACACTTTCAAAGCATAATATTTGGTACTTCCACTATTCTAATACAAATGTCATCAAAACCGAAACAGAGCTTTGTAAATAATTATATGTATGTCGGCTATTACGACAAAAAGCCTATGTAGTAGTGTATCTGTAAATAGACAAACAGCATGACAAAGGTTCTTTAGAATTTAAAATATTAGTAAGCTTTAATATTTTTGAGTTATTATAGGTTAAACATTTTATAGCCTTAGAGTATACTATAGTTATTGCTTGAACTCGTATATACCACCAGTTTACAATAAGTTCAGACCAAGTTCCCTGGAAGAAATTGCTCTGAGCGATAAGCCGCTCTCTGTTCATTATTTCTGCTGTACATTCTTACTTACTATACTACTATCTGTAGAAATCCTGGTACACAAATAAAGTGTTATTTATCTGTCTCTCTACAGCGAGGCTAGAAATAATTTGCGCTCTTATTTGAACCAAGCGTAATCTCTTGTTCTTTAATATGTTACCAGTAATTTACTTTCTGATTATTATACTTCGAATCAAACTCCTGACCAAATTGGGCGCGCACTATTTCAAAGGAACATAATGGTACTAGAATGTCGATTTATGTTCTGTTATAATTGCCTTTGTTAAATAAAACTCACGTACCGTACGTTTATATTGCCTGTTCTGTATTGTATAGCTAGGTGATAGATAGAATATGTCTTTGAACAATATTCAAAGGTGGGCGGAGTGCTGAAGTATCGTCTCTATCCTTTTAGAGATCTTCTGAGGAACTATGACTTCGGATATACGGCACTCACTTGTGAAAATAGGCTTTGTACGCTTATGGCTAGGCAAAAACTACCAGGTACCATAGTATGTCTGTGACTGCTTGAATCGACCGGATCAGTGTGCGTACTTACTGGCAATTAGTCTACGGCATTATATACCATGTAGTGTCTTTCAGTGTATGCGACTTTTCTTCATCTTTATTCCTCCGCTATATTACAAACTGCCTCGGTGGCGCAGTGGTAGCGTATGCGACTTCGGGTTTGATTCCCGGGTCGGACTAAATGTTTGTATGATCTACAAATATACATACATATGTATATATATATATATACATATGTATGTATTTACAATAAAAAGTATATATGCACGTTGTCTAGTACCCATAAAATAAACTCTTCTTAGATGGCCTTGTGTGTTAGATGTCCGAAATATTTACTTATTAAACACATATTAGCACCACTACCAGGTATTCCGAGGACGGCATATTTGTAAAGAGCTATGTTATAAAAATCAGTTCTCAGTTTTCTAATTCCTTACATTTTCTGATATTTTTGATTTGGCACAGCAATCCCTTCGAAGATTGATCAGAAAAAAATGGATACCGACGAAAAAACCCACCACAATGTATCTACCCCACAAAATTTCTACACCATCCAAAGGTTGGCTGGTAGAGAATGGCTTGGGCATTAAGCCCGCCGTTGTACATGTGTGCATGAAGTTTTAAAATAAATAAATAAATAAAGAACATATTTTTATAAAATTTTCTTACCATTTAAGCGTATAGAACGTTTGATTTATTTTAAAATTTACATTGTCCGATGCAACCGTACACTAAGCCGAGTACGTATTTTACCTTACTCTGCTACCCTTTTTTTTCCTCCTGCGGAAATCCCCTCGGGTACCACCTCCCGTGGCATGTCGGACTCGAACCGACTAAAACCGCACGCCGTCTGGGGTACTATTAGCCGGGGAACCAGGTGCACCCTAGAAAGGAAAACCCTGAAACCCCGACGTACCTTACTCTGCTACCTTGTTCTTTTATAAGTTAACAATNGTTCTTTTATAAATTAATTCAGTACACGTTAAAGATTAACTAACGGTGATCGCGTGAGCTTGCTCGCTCCTTTACAAAACATATCATTTTGGTCTTCAATAAATTAGTACAAATTATGTTCTCACCGCATTCTTATTTCGCAACTAACGAATTTCTATATACATCGAACACAACTACGTTATCTATGGATGTTTTATTTTAAATATGCCTGCCCAAGTGATTACTTTGCCTGATGTAAAACATGAATCGAAGAGTGGTGATCACCACGCTCATCTTATAGACTCGTATCTTCGATTTCAGGAGCATTGCCCAAAATAACAATAAAATATAACATACATATATTAAACGAACACGGATATCGCTTACAACACTTAACAAAGTGAACCTATTAAATCAACTGCCAAATAATAGAACGAACCAATAATACATGTGGGTAGTACACAAAACAGAGCCGCGATTGTTGATGAGTTGAATGATTTATTGCCGTTGAGTGTATATGAGAGGAAATATTAATTTCAAGTGTAAACTTCAGTTCCGGCGTGAAGAGCTCAATACTTATTTTTTAGGTGTGTGTTGAAAGATTATGAAAATTTATGAAGCTTGTATAGCAATCTTTTTCGTCAATTGTGAAACGTATGTACTTAAGAAGGCAGCACAAATTTTAAGTGGTGGGAAATTATGTAATATTATTATTTTGTATTCTACCTAGGTATTCTTTACAATAACCAATATGCAGCCAGTTAATGTGCAATTAATGAGAACAGTTATAAATCAATCTATTCAAACTCATCTGATCCAAACGATTCAACCACAACAGAGGGGATTTGTAATGGTCACTGTTCTAACCTAACCAATATGATTCTGAATTAAGGTAATTTTAAGCAAACAGAACATGTTTCATTTGCCCGTCATATCTTTATTTCATTCATCTATTTAGTTTACACATTGTCAGAGATTAATTAGTATTAATCGTCCAGATAATGTATGTAATAGACATTGGTATTTATTATACTTCATACATTTCTTGAACGCGCCAGGTACTGTAAACATTGCCTGGGTCAATACCCAGGCAATGTTTACAGTACAATGTATTGTTGTAGTACAATTACTACAACAATAATCTGAAAAATTCAAACCAACACTTAAATTATTACTTTGTTAAAATTTATATTAAAAAGCTCTGCTTAGCTTGGAACTAGATGGCGCTGTGTATAAGATGACCGAAATATTTAAAAAAAATGTATGTTGGAATCGAAACTGAAATATTTATAACTATCATAGTATATTTAGTTCTTTTTTAAAACTTTTTACTTCGAAGCCTTTCATTTAAGAAGTTTTTCGCAGAACTTTACTTTTGTTTATTTTAAAAAAAGACTTTTGAGCTTCATATTCAGTAGAGAATCATTACATTCTATGAAGGTCTCATTCTTTAAGAATTTCGTGAGTAACAATACATTTGCTTACAAACACATTCGAGTATGTATGAATAAACTAAGTGAACAACTTTATTGCATGTATTGGAGTGATTTAAGCGATCGCCACGCCGTGCTGCACTCAGTGTTGTGGCTTCAAATCCCACACAACGCTTTGTGTGATCCACAAATAGTTGTACTAAGTCCGAGTTTTATTTGAGTCCGTTTCAAGCTTGTTGTTTGCCTTTAAAAAAAACTCTAAACCTCTTAATATGGAATTGAAATATTTGTTCATTGTTATTACTAGCTGAGATCTACAGTGTTACCCGTGGTTATTGTTGTACATTCACAACAACAACCGCAGGTAACGCCGCGGGGTTCAGCTAGTCTAAAAAAAGGTAGCTTAAGTTACTCTATACATCATAAGCTATTTGCCAGTGAAAGTCTCGTCAACATCCAAGTGGCCGTTAAAAAGATTAGCCAGACTAAACAAACAGAAAGACAAAACTTTAAAAAAAATATTTAAATTTGTTTATTATTATTTATTAAGTTTATATGTATGTCTGTAATTTGAAATCACAGATAAACACTTAAATGTATTTATTTGTACAAGTACATGTTACAAGTCTTATATTGTCTTTAGATAATTTGATTAACTAATAAAAACCGAACTGTAGCTAGCGCTAGTTCTCAAGCCACGAAATTAAGCATCACATGCTGTCGTCATAAGCGACAGAAATCCCTAGTGAATACATAACCTTACGAGCCCACCGACCTTTCAACCAGCAAAATTATTCAAAACGGCTTACGTTTAGCTCAAACTTTGGTGTTTGACGACCGTAATTTATCTCTACCTACACTACAAGTTGTAGAATGTCGGCTTATCTGCCCTATATTTCGTAGAATTTGTTTGCATGGGGCTCAACCTCCATCAGCTATTCTTGAGCAACTACTGATGATTACAAAGACTTAGTTGGCAAACTGTTTGTCGGAATATAGTGGTTCATATTTTATTAAGTAAGATTTTCTTTGTAGAAACATTTGGTCGAGCAGTTTTTTTATCTATACATCTATACAAATAAATAAAATTAGAGTATCGGTTTCTAATATTAAAATAACCGCTTTTCACTAAATGCATATGTATGTATGTAACAAATATATATAACATGTATATATGTACATATACTAAAATAACATGGTTTTAAAATTTTGTCTGTCAATCTGTCTGTTTGTTCCGGCTAATCTGTTTAACGGCTGGAACCATTTTGACGGGACGTTCACTGGCGAATAGCTCATGATGTAAGGAATAACTTAGCCTACTTTTTATAAATTAGACCCGCCGTTGATGACGTACCGTTTTTTCTATGAGCTCAGTACAATATTCAATATAAAAAGTTAAGAATTATTAGTTTAGTTTTAATGATATTCCCTAGAAAAATCTGCCAGATTACAATGGTGTTTTATTTTTGTAATCGATAGTGTATGAAGATTTAATATAGGGTACATAAAAACATCAAGCTAATAACCTTAAAATTATATGATAGGTAACAAAATGAGAGTGTAGTAGAAATAGAATTGAAATTGGTACTGATTGGCGATATTCCTTATTTAATTTTACAAGTGACGTGTTCTACGCAGGTTTTTTTATGGAATCACGGAAAGACGAGCAGACGTATCGCCTGATGGTAAGCGATTACCGCAGCCCATGGACATCTGCAACATCAGAGACGTCACAGGTGCGTTGCCGGCCTTTGGGGGATGGGGAGGAGAATGGGGATGGGAAGAGGGGTTGGGCTTCTGGTATCCTCACTCACTTGGTGAAACACAGCGTAAAAGCTGTTTTACACCGTTTTTCTGTGAGGCTGTGGTATCACTCCGGTCGAGTCGACCCATTCATGCCGAAGCGTGGCTCTCCCACGGTTTGGCGAAGTCAACAATATATTGGTACACACACAACGATTAAAGAGTACATAAACGAGGAATATATTTAAGTTAGAAATCTATTTAGTCATTTAAATATGCTTTGTACCTATGTATTTTATTTTATATAATAAGTGTAAGTTTTCTTCAGAATGCGAATTTAGAAACTGCGTTTAGTTACATGTAAGATCGTTACAAAGTGTATAAACCGAACAAAGTGGGTACATAAATTTAGATTGGTGGATTTTTACCCCACATATAGTTTGCTGACTAACCTAAGATACTTTAAATTCATCTACTCAACACCTAGGAAAAAATATTATATTTATTAACTCTACGAAAAGCTGCCTTCGCATAGTACTGAGAGCAACTGTGACCTTAATTCATTTAAGTTTTGATTTAAAACATTCCTCTATATCTCTTGTCACGTTTTTATTAAATCATGCTTACATACTCAACGATAAAAAAATCTACGTAATACGCTACAAAGGACGACTTTTACCAACATTTATAATTAAAGTATTTATTTTTTTAGTTACAAGCTTCAGTACCGTCAGGTATGATATAAAATAAATCGAAAAAATATTGACGTCAACATTCGGAGAAATTAATGAATATCAAAGTCTACTCACGTTTCCTCAAAAGCTTGATGTGGATCATTAAAATAGGATAAAGATGTCGACCCGCGATATTTTCCGACAGACGTGAAGTCAGCGATACTCGAAATTTACTCTAACGATTGACATAAAACAGTTGAATTCAACTCACCGAACCACATTCGATGCACTCGTTGACTTTGCTTAATTTTTTTTGCTAATTTTGGTTAAAATATAATATATTAAAACTAACCGACCGGGAAAATATTGTCTTTCCATAAAAATATTAAAAAAAATTAGAGGTTGATCGTAGAGGGTTGAAAGTTTGGGGTTGTATGTATTTTTTAACACTATCAATAAAAACATTATCAATTTTTTTGTCTTAAAATAAAAATTAGGTGTGGACTACCCTTAACATATAGGGAAATAAAAAAAGATGTGGTTCCATTCTCAGATCTACCCGATATGCACACAAAATTTCATGAGAATCGGTTAAAACGTTTCGGAGGAGATTAACTACAAACACCGCCACACGAGAATTTTATATATTAGATTTTATTAATATATAATGTAATCATGCTGGCGTGCTTAAGATAGGGCAGTTAACGCACTCATAACAATACAACAATAAGAGCCGAGCAAAAGACGAAAAGAAATATAGGTGAAGTAGGTCTTGGGTAGTTAGTAAATGTGTAGAGTGATCCCATCTTGCAAAATTTTACGGTAGGAGTGGCTTAATGTAGTGTATATGGTAAACTGGGCATGGATATCTGCCGAGACCTCAACCTACGCGAATACGTTGAGAGTATCACTAAAGCGGCCTCACGGAAACTAGGTGTGTTAAACAGGGTGAGACGGTTCTTCTNGGGCGTTGGATTGGGGTATGGGCCTCTGGTATCCTCATTCACTCGATGAAACACAGCGTAAGCGCTGTTTCACACCGGTTTTCTGTGAGGCCGTGGTATCACTCCGGTCGAGCCGGCCCATTCATGCCGAAGCGTGGCTCTCCCACGGTATTTTTTAGCTACCAACACCGCCACACAAGAATTTTATATAGTAGATTTTATTAATATACAATGTGTATCATGCTGGCGTGCCTAAGTAGGACAGTTAACGCACCCATAACAATACAACTAAGAGCCGAGCAAAAGACGAAAAGAAATACAGGTGAAGTAGGTCAAAATTTTACGGTAGGAATGGCTTAATGTAGTGTATATGGTAAACTCTAGATCTTCTTCCAATAAGTTACTAGGTTTCCTTTCCTTACCTAATTGATAAATTTATATGGTAAAATATACTTGCAAGTCTCGTGAAGTATTACGCGTATGTAATAGTAGCATCAAATTATTATAAAAATATTTTAATATAATTGTTTAATGTGGAATAGATAGTCTTGGGTACACAAGATTTACATATGAGTCAGGCCGACCGGAGTGACGCCCTCGGCCTCACAAAAAACCATTGTCAGGTAATCATATCGTTGCCTTTTCACCTTTACCGACACAGAGAGGTTGCGTTAGAAAACTGACATTAACATAATTGTGTCTATTAAGTTGCAGGCGTACATGGATGGTGGTACTCACTTACTTTCTGGCCTGAGGCCAAAACACAATTATTTCACATCGAATCTCTTTAAGTATTTCATGCTTTATACCTCGTGTATGAACGCGTGACTTAACTAAATAATTTTTTTCACGGGAATTAATGAGATCACTTATTTAAAAGACCTTCTAAGAAGTACCTTCTACTTACGATGGAGGGCGTGCACCGCAACCTGGTCGAAACGTCAGGCAAATCAGAAAGTATGTAATATATTTAAATAAGTGATCGCGTTAATTCCCTTGAAAATAATTATTAAGTCATGAAACGCGAAAGTTTATAAGTTAGTACACGAGATTTAAAATGGCGTCATTAATTCATTTGACTGTTTTGTTAATAACATTTATGTTTGTAGACTTTCAGATTTATTAGAGTGTCTGATACGAGCGATTGCGTGGCCTACCGTATAAAAATGTAGACACAGAGAAAGACACAGTCATATTAAATTGACAAAACGACATTACACCCAACGTTTTAGTCCAAACAATATCTCCAAGTACACAATATTAACTTAAATGGTTCCTTTAATTAAATTTCGCTATAAACATGAAT
The DNA here is from genome assembly GCA_003709505.1 of Hyphantria cunea. Taxonomy (NCBI): domain Eukaryota; kingdom Metazoa; phylum Arthropoda; class Insecta; order Lepidoptera; family Erebidae; genus Hyphantria; species Hyphantria cunea. The sequence goes on along the minus strand of PKRV01000823.1, from coordinate 257,085 downwards.
ATTTAGAGACCAACGAAGAACTTCTTACGTACAAGTTGTTCGAGGGTTCGGTGGGATCGTGCACAACTGTTTACGTTTTGTATTTTAGGGGTCATTAGAGACCCGTGATTAACCCAAGCCTCATGATGTTAGATAAGTGTAATTGTATGAATAATTACATACGTTTTCTTGTTTTATAATTTATATAGAGTTTAAATATTAACTAAAATCTGATTGTAGGCAGTTAAGTAGGCTAGTCGATAAGTCACAAGATACGCGGAAAAAAAGCTGATGGGTTTAAAATCATTATATAAGATAGTGTGCTAAGAATAGTAGTACTATAACCCTAAGTTATAATAAACCAATTAAAAAAAATTTACAATGCTAATTAGAACAATTTGAAGCCAGCTTAGTTGTTTTGAACTGTTGTATTCAATTTAAATGGAATAAAGTTACAATAAGTTGTTTCCACAATTTGTGAGTTTGTAACTTTGATTGAAGATTCCCGTTAAACTCGGTTAAAAGCTTTTGCTATATCAAGACTGACTGATCACTTTATTTGTTTTTGTTTTTCATCGTTGCCGGCTGTTAAGTTTAATTCACCATTTTGTTTTCGACTCATTCATCATATATGTGCATTATTCAATAGAGAATTAAGAATCATGATCCTGTTATGTATGTATGTATGTTAAAATATTATTATTAATTTTTGTTTTGGTGAACTGAGACGTTGGTTGTTAAAAAAGCTACCAGGTTGCATGCAGCTTTCTTTATAAATTGTTTTCCATTTTGATGTTGTTATAACTATTCTATTGCCTGTAATCTAATTTACATGTTATTGTGTTCGATAATAAGCGACAGTTCAAATAAATCTGTAGCGTGCTTCAACTCACCTTTTCATGCTTCTTTAGGATATAAGTTTCAGGATCTTGTTATAGCAAATATGTTATTATGTTAATGAAAGTATAGAGTGGTGATTTACTTTTTATCTTGATTCAAGCAATATTAAAACCTATGCTATTTAATAATTTATGTCAATTATGTGTAAATATTTTAGTACTAAAAGTAAACCTTTTCAACTTCCTCACCTCCCTTTAAATTGATTTATAACATAAATTTATAGAGTCAAATGTTCTTAAGTAACGAACTTCGAGAACCAGGGACTTCCTAATCTTAATAAGCAAATAAATGTGGAGTAGAGTCAGTAAATATTTCAAACTTTATAGTTATGGATAGCTGCCAGCAAAATTATTTGAGTACAGTGTTATATTACTTTCTTGTTTTATATAAAGAAATAATATGCAACAAACTTGGCGCTCAGCTTCTCATTGGATTAATTAACGAGTTAGTAGTTAGAGAGTAATTGAATCATAACTAATGGGCTTGGGGAGTTAACTGATATGTATCGATTGGCAAGTTGTAAGTAAATATGTATTTTTATAATGTTTAGAACGATGTATCTGTTAACGTGTTTTTTAAATTTAGATTCAGTAGGTATAAAGAAAAGAAATTATAATATTTTGATGTGTATTTTCAATGGTATAATAAGGATTAAGGTTTTCTTCAATATTTTTTTTTATAATCATATCGGACATCTTACACACATACCGTTTAGTCCCAAGCAAAGCAGAGCTTGTGTTATGAGTTCTAGACAATCTATATTAATACTTATATACTTTTTTTTGTAAATACGTACATATTATACATAGAAAACACCCAAACTCCGAAACAAATATTTGCAGATCATATAAACATTTGGTCCGACACGGGAATCGAACCCGAGACCGAGAGCACAGCAGTCGCATACGCTGCCACTAAACAACAGAGGCAGAAAAATTTGAATCGTCTTATAGGATTTGACTTCTTAACATTAAACTACCTATTCATTGAATTTATTACCATTTATAATTTTGAGTGTACTTTCACGAGTCGTAATATCACAATCAATTGGAAAGTAACATATCTCTGAAATTACTAACATTTTGGTCCGGTTATATAAGACGTTTTTAAGTGTCTACAGACATAGCAATAGCAGTGTATTTTTCGAGATTTTCCTTTCTAATCTATACAAATAAAAATAAATCACCGAAATGTATATACGAGCATAACTTCCGATCGGCTGCAACAAGTTGGGTACTTCTTTTTTCTATGTGTCCATTGTTATTAGGACAAGGTTAGTATAGAATAAAAATAAAAGATAACCTTAAAAGTTTTTTTTTCACTGCCTGTACGAAACTGAATATTTAAGTTTTTTAAGTTTCTTAGAAATTAGGAAATATTTACGACTGCAAAATATGGGGATACGAAGTTTGCCGGGTCAGCTAGTATGTGTATAAAAGGTAACGCCGTTTCTGTACTAGTAGTAATTGTTTTGTCCTTATTCTGCTCAATGTGCAGTTATGAAGTCCATGGTAGGAAATTGCTAGAATTTGATTTCGAAGAGGCCACCTCATATTGAATCGGTCTTAGACTACACCGGCTTGTGATGAAAGAAGACGGTTATCAACTGACTATTCAGACCTGGCTCAAAGTTCTCAATTATAATTAGTTTGAAGTTTTATTAACAAAGGATTGTAAGTTCATAATTGATACACAAATCACATCCCGATAAATATTTATCCGAACCAGTCTTAGTCGTATTTTTGAAAATAGTGCGTTGAGTTTTTATTCCCTTAATACTGAACTGATATTATAATAATCTTGCATACACTTTGATAAGGGTTCATAACAAAATAGGTGCCCTATATTCATGATAAATCACTTGATCGCAACGAAGCCACGGAAATACACGAACTATAAATACATTTCAATTTACATGTCATTCAAAGAAACTAACAAAATTAAAATGTTTACATAACATTTCAGGGTGCACGTAGGAAGTAGTTCAATTTAAATTGCTAGATTCCAGAAAAAAATTGGACAAAACCAATAACGTTGTCAAAATCTGTCAAAAATCGTTGAAGAACTTCTCCCTCGGGCAAAGACTACAAAAGACCTTTATCTTATAGCTATAGTAACTCTGTATATTGGTCTCGCAATCTTTGTTAAAGCGCTCAAAGCTGCTACAGTCTATTGATGTTGAACGTATCCCCCATAGTTAGAGGTTGATTAGGAGGTAAAATTGAATCCATGATTCTATTACTAGCTCTCGATATTGCCTTTCAGAGGTTATTCGAAGCACTCGGAAATTTTGATAAAATCGTGACTGAATCATTTCTTATAATACTAACTTTAGTTTTCAATATGAGAGACGTTATCTATTGAAAGCAAAATTGAATTTCAATTTAAGCGATGGAGATATGAGCTCAATGAATTTTTTTACTCTTAATCTTTTCATATTGTTCAAAAGATGTATTTTTTTTAAATAGTAAATGATATTAAATGGCTGTCGTCGTCATTTGCCAAGAAATTTTTTGGAAATCTAGTTTTTGAACGTTGGACATCTACGAAAAATAGACACATTGAAACCCAGTAAATAATATTGTTTATATTTAAGAGGGTCTCGTGAATTTACTAACGAAATCTATGTAAAATTTAAAACCTTAAAAATATTTAACGATAAAAAAGATATTAGTTTGAAACACCATCAAATTAGATAGGCATAATTCTTTATAGGATATTAGCTGATCAATGAAAATACTGAATGTTGTACCCATATTTTTTAAATAAATTTTAGTTTCATTTTAAACTATAATGCTTATTCTTTTTATGAATTTACTGCAAAGTATTAAAATAGGTAAGGTTCAACTTAAAAGAGTATTTTTATATTTTAAGGACTATGATAGGACTAACTAGAACTACCTGATGCTAGTTAACAAATAAGAATACTCTTAGATGGGTCTTGAACCTTGGAGTTTTTTTGTGTGTAGAATATTACTTTTCAGCCTTAACATTACTTTAGATACATGATACCAGAATAATGAGTAGGTATCTATATTTAAACAGTACTTAATACATGCATACCTACTCCCCAGTATAAGTTGTGAGAATTCTAAAATAGTTGTACGAAATCTATTATAATTGGCAATTAGCATTTAGGTACGCTAAATGCTTCTTAAAAGGCCGGCAACGCTCTTGAGCCGCCCTTGGAATATTGATGTCCATGGGCGGCAATGATCGCGTACCATCAGGTGATACGTCTGCTCGTTTGTATATTAGATAAAGAAGTTTCAGTTTACGTGCTTTTTAGGCGTAAATACAAAGAAATACATTAAAGGTTTTAACGGGTGTGTGTGGGTGGTATATTTAGTTTTGTTTTGCAACTCTCAATGCAGACCTTAATCGATGACTGCCTAACTTTGAAAAGAGTTTTGTGGTATCAAGTACAGTCCATTTGCAGTAAATCTTCTCACGTTGCAACCTATTTCATTAACTAATCAATCTATTTATTTGAAAGTTTAATTTGGATTCAACTTCGCTGTACACCAGAGATGATACATATGGACCAGAGGCTTGTTGAAGTAGACTCTTCGAAATGAATCTTTCTCTTCTAAATAGGTTACGGAATATTAAAGACTAGGAACTAAAAAGGAAATGACAATCGTAAGACATTCATATCTTACTTCTATCGTAAAGTATCATTTAACTAGTGGTAATTTCAGTGGTAGCGAATGCGACTGCTGTGCAAGAGGTCTCGGGTTCGCTTCCCGAGTCGGACCAAATGTTTTATGATCTGCAAATATTTGTTTCGGAGTTTGGGTGTTTTCTATGTGTAATATGTATGTATTTACAAAAAAAGTATATAAGTATTAATATCAGTTATCTAGTATCCAAAGTACAAGCTCTGCTTAATTTAGGACTATATGGCGTTGTGTGTTAAAATGTCTGTCTGAACATTTCTGAACTTGTAAAGTAATTCTAGTTGACCTAGAATTTGAATGTTATCACTTTCTATATACTCGTATATATAAAAATTAACGTTTGTCTGTATGTCCTTTATAGAATCGTAAACTATGCATTTGATCATGTTATGATCTTTAGCAAAGTGTTGTGCGTGAGCCCACAAAGGTTTCTGAGTTGGTACGACCAGCTTTGCCCCGCGGCGTTGTCTGCGGTTGTTGTTGTACCACGGGGCTCAGCTAGTATATTATAAAACGAAGTCTTCCACCGTGTCTGTCTTTATGTCTGTTCACGATAAACTCAAAAGCTACTGCACGAATTTTATGCTGTTTTTAGGTAAGCTGTATTGTAGCATTGTCTGCATTTATGCAATGAGTATGGTATCAACCACACTTAAATTCTGCTTATGCTTTAAATAAAATCGAGTAGAGTCATTTTGGCAGGGCCATACATAAAAGAAGATAGAGTCATTGTTGGGGAAGGTTTTTGTATATAATTTGTTAAATTTTTGGGTGTGTTCTATAGAGTTGCTAGTTATAATAAAATTAAAGGACTTAAAGTTATAATAAAGGCTTACACATAAAACATTAAAATTTATTTCGACACATTATTCTTTGAAAACAAGGTTGAGCGAGACTTTTAGATAGCCTGTGCCGGCTCCATCTAAACTAGCGAGCAGGCCTGGCTTCGCATTGAAGTCTTTGAAAATTCTCCAATTTCCCCTACTGTAATATACATATGTTATACATATAAACCTTCCTGTTGGATCACTATAAATATTCCTGAAAACTGCATTAAAACCCGTTTAGTTTTTCAAAAGATTCAAGCTAACAGACAGTGGAAGCGACTTCATTTTACACAATGTAATGATGCTATTAGCTCATTTAATTGTTTAATATTAGTAGTCTGATTATGTAATATTCGTTAGTAACCGTGACCTACATAGGCAATACACAAATACATACCTTCATCAACATCAATACGCCGCAGCAAATGTCTTGTCTTCTCACCATCTTATCATTAAGAGATCAGATTTCGACTCTGTATTTTCTAATAACGTGTCAGATAGCGACACCTAACGATTACTCTCGTTTGATAAGTGGGGATGATATTACACCCGATAAATTTGTTCGTCCAAACAAATAGTGCCTATAAAACACTTTATAGGTACAGTAAATAGAGCAAGCTTATCGTGACCAGCGTTATTGGAAACGGATAGAATAGACAAAAGACGACCCATTTTTATGGCAATTAAAGTAGGTCTACAACCCCATAAATTGGATATGAACAAAATACAGTATGGAGCTGCATCCTGTGTCTGTAGGTCTACAACCCCATAAATTGGATATGAACAAAATACAGTATGGAGCTGCATCCCTTGTGTCTCAACTTCAGTTCATTTAATCTACAGGTATTGGTCAAATTACTTTATTTACATAATTGTTTTTGCACTAATCATATAGGGTTTTTTCCTCTGAATTCAGCTCCTGTTGAATTCAGCAAATTGAACACTTTTATAAGTTGCAATGTTACCTCAGATAATTTACTTCGAGAAAACCTTAATGTCCGATAATGAATTTATACGCTTATATATTAGCTCTGTGTTATTTATAAGATCTCAATACATAAAAAATATAAGTTGATCTATGCATCCGCCAAAACTGAAAGTTTGTTGCTGTGATTGAACTCAATTTATTACGTGATTATTACAACACAACGGAGGCGTCAGTGATTGTAATAAGAGAATCGAGACTCTTTAGCCTCTGCAGTTGCGTAGAGATATCGCCTCCTTGGCAGTCCTCTATCGTCTTTACCGTGGAGAGTGTACTGAAGAGCTCTTCCAACTAATCCCCCCCTCTCCCTTCCTCTACAGAGCAACACGTGCCGGCCTTGGAAGTCACCGCTTTAAAGTGCTTCCTTCCTGTGCCGAGCGGCCAAAACCTGGAAATCACTACCAGCGCACGTGTTTCTTTCCCACTATGATCCCGGGTCCTTTAAGCGGGGTTTGAAAAAGTATCTCAGCCCCCATAGTGTGGGTCACCATGCTGCATTGTTCTTTTTCGCATTGAGGATGGTGACCACCACTCTTAGATTCTGCTCATGCTTTTCATCAGGCGGGGCAGAGTCATTTGGTCAATATTCATAAAAAAATACTTACAACTTTGCTGAAGGAACAGAAAATCGGTTGTTGTGTACAACCTCCTTTAAATATTGTATGTTTCTATTTTTTTTTGCATCCGTGTTCCTCATTACCAAATTTAATATTTTTAAAGGAGCAAATTTTGAATCTCGTAAGTTTTAATGCAGGAGGTAGGGGGATTTTGGAGACAACAATTCGATCTAGCTGGGATTCATGTAAAATGAAATACTAAAAGAAATCCAATGAAACTAAAGGTACTGAACCATAGTGTACCGCAGCAAAACGTGACATGGTACAAATGTTTCTTTACAAACATGTTTAACAGATCTTTTGAAAAATCCACCATCCAAAATAGTATTTGAGTTTTGTCAGTAAATATATAAATTTGAGTTATTTAAAGAGTAAATATGTATTTACACTTTTTCTTTTTTCTTTAAATGCATGTATATATTTATTGCCATAAAATCAGGGGTATATCGGAATAAAATCGTTCGGCAAATATGAAGAAGATTTGTTAATTTTTGAATCATTTAAGTAAATATTTTTATACATATATATGTGTGTGTATGTATATTATATGTTCATGTGTATTTGATACATATGTCTTGGTTTTTAGTCTCTATGTAGTTTGAATTTCATTCTCTGTGGGATGTATGGGTTGTACACTAAATTGGAATAATATTTTACATGAGTTTGGGATGGCTACTTTTCTTATATAGATTTTTTATATATTTAAAAAACACTTTTTGAGCATTAGTACTCAAAGCCGACTAAAGTAATATTTAGGTTATTTAACTAAAAAAAAGCAAATAGAAAAGTCACGGGGCAAAACTGAAATTGATTGTGGAAAGAGAATCGACGCGAACACTTACAACTTGGCTGGGGTCAGGTATCCATGAGTTACGTCGGTTTTTGTAAAGTTCCAACGAGACGCACACAATTAAACTTAAGTGTCCTATCATCGATGGAAAATATGTAACCTTACTTTTTAAAGAATCTCAGGAGCGAACTAAAGTTCAAAACGTCGAATAAAGAAACATTATTTACTTAGGAGCACAAGACTGCGAATAGTATATCTAAATATAGAGTTTATGCAAATTTAAATTCCAATTGACGAGTAATGTGATATAGGGCTGTTAAATGTCAAAATTGAAGGTAGCTAATATTGATTTAGGATCAAAGAATATGTAGAACTTCCAGTACAGTACACTAGTACAGGTCAGTAGTAATAGTAGAACTTCAAAGAATAGGTAGGAATATTCCAAACCGCTTTGTTTTTAACGCCTCGGTGGTGCAGTGGTTGCGTATGCGACTGCTGTGCTTCAGGTTTCGGGTTCGATTCGGGATCGGACTAAATACTTGTATGATCTGCAAATATTTGTTTTGGAGTTGGGGTGTTTTCTATGTATAACATAGTCCAGTACCCAGTAGGCAAACGTATTGTAGGACTTCCACAGTCCAGGTGGAGAGACGATTTGCGCAAGACGGCTGGCTGGAGCTGGATGCGAGAACTCGAGGATCGAACCAAGTGGCATACAATTAATTAGAGAGGCTTATGTCCAGCAGTGGACTGCGATAGGCAGATGATAATGATGATGTCCAGTACCCATAATACTTATACTAATAAGCTTTGTTTAGTTCGGTAATAGATGGCGTTGTGTGTTAGATGTCCGAAATATTTATTGTTTATTATTATTATATCCAGCTTGAAAATTTTGTACGAAATTTTACTTTTTGATTAATTGAACGTTATTTACATGTCTCCTGTATCAATATTTGTATATGAAAAAATTGTGTGTGTGTGTATCAATATTTGTAGATAAAAAAAGTGTCGATATACCGATACGTGCAGCAAAAACCGGAACTCTTTTCACAAAACACATGCAAACAGTAGGGTACAAAATTGGTTCACCTTAAATTTTTTATGGAGGAGAGTGTAGAAAGCTAAAAAAAAGGTAGTGAATTAATTCTTTTACAATAATTTCGAACACTGCACTGAGCGACTCCTAATCATTTTAGAAACCTGTCAATACATGATAAATTTTAATATACATTTATAAGTTAATGAATAAATAATACTACCTATATGAGAATTAAAATGTGTTAATCTTATGTCATTAAAATTTCAAACTTTGTCTTCCTATTTTTAGGTATCGTTGTTATTAGAACCTATATCCTAGTAAATATTTCTTCTTAACTTTTAACCCCAATTATTGCATCTTAATAGCTGTAACTATTCTAATAGTGTTAAGTACTTAATTATTAACGGTATGTAAGCGATTTCCTGTAATCTGTTTACAGTGTTGCCAGCTAAATTTCAATATGTTATTTTGATGATTGCTATACAGATTCTGTAACCATTAGCATTATATGTAGATAAGATTTGTTAGCATATCTTGAGACATTAATATTTAAGCCATCACTCATATTGTAGTGCCAACATAATATTTTATTTTGCACATAATATGCAATATAAAAGAGGCATGCTATTTTTAAGATTTGTGTAAAAATACTGTCTGTCTACTCAGAAAGACTTAGGTTAGGTTAATGTGTCCAGAATCTTATATGTTCAAAATAGTATTACTTTAGTTACCAACTGTATTGAATCGTGGAGATAAATTAAACGGCAATCTCATTAAATCGGAAATAGTACGTGCCATGGTGATTATATATTAAAACTTAGAATTAACTATCAGCACACGTGTTTCCAGTCCACTAAGATTTCAGAACCTTAAACGGGGCTTGAAAAATCATCTTACTAGGCCGCCATATACGAATGGGTTACCATGGTGCATTCGCATTCGCTCGTTTGCCCCCTACTCTACTCCTGTTTTCCATCAGGTCGAGTAGAGTTATTTTAGAGGCTAATATATAAAAATATAAAAAAAAACCTACACTAGTACTATCCTTAGATAACGCTAAAAAAGTTATTGACCGTTAAACTATACTGGAGTTGTAGTACCGCTCTTGCCTATTGTTAGCTTATTAGTTCGATTAGCTAGTATTCTATAAATGATTCATCTGAATAATTCTCTTAAAGTGTCAAGTTCTATAAGTTAATATTATATTTATATATATACAATATTATATTTATATAATATTAAGTTATTAGAATAATTCTCATAAAATGTCAAGAAGTTGTCACACGACTCCAAGAGCGGAGCTTAAGATTGTTTTTGAAAGAGGCTCACGAGCTCGTAGACCGGGCATTCGTGTCTTCCATTTCAGCAGAGTAACAAGTGTAGTAATACGGCAAAGATTGTAAATGTTAATTGTATTGAAAATGTGTGCCATAGCATATAATCCAAGGATGTATCTTGACAATGTTTTTCATTAATTTGATGAATGCTGACTGTACCCAACACTATTCACCCAGTCACCCACTCATAGCGGGATTCTATAGATGTATCTAAGCACTTTATCTCTGAATGATTTGCAGATATGTAACTTTATATAATATCATCATCTTAATTACTTTGGAACGAACTATTTGGGAACAATAGTTGTTGTTTGATGATCAGCTGAATAGTTTTTAGTTATCTATTCTTTAATGAACAGATAAAAAAAGATAGAGATGGTATTCGCAATAAAATAAGATTTTAGGTGTGGATCATCCTATGTATCATTCATTCATTTCATGCATCATTTTCGGAAGTATGAATATGAATGTTTACTTTGGTTTCATTAACGTTTCATTAGATTTTTAATGCTCTGCTTGCTTTGGCTTCACAGATATATGGCTTTATATTTTTGCAGAAAATTTCATTTGTTGAATAGAAAAAAGCACGACAAAAGAATTTTAATTATAACCTACTACATCTACCATGTCTTCGCCATTTTTGTTTCTCTATTATTATAATATTAATAGAATAAATTAACTATTGCATTTTGCACATAGTGTCAGGCATTGAATTATTAATAACGAAAGGTTTTTCGAACGCTATTAAAATAATGTCAGAATATGTTCGATGCCGTTTAAAGATTGAATTTTTACATTTATTTATTACTTATATTCTACTTTCTTTTCAGGTAAGAACTCGAGCTGAGCAAACGACCTCATTACAGTTACCATAATTGGGAATACGTACCTAAGTTACTTGCATTTCGTTATTTTTACTTGGAAATTCTATGCAGGATTAGGTTAGCAATATCACTGTACCTTTGCAACGTAATTTAAAATAATTATTTGGTGTAATTTAGAATGTTATTTATATATACTAAAAATAAGTAATGGTATAGTAATTGTTTTTTACGTGAGAAGACCCCTTCGGGCCTTCACCCCACCGGGGTTTCCGGCGAGGCGGTGTGTTGGAATCGGACCGACCGAAAACCACACAGTGTGCCACTCTGCGCCTGAGACGGCAGGGATCCGGGAACCGCTTTCTTATGCTTTCCGGAACTGTATAGTAACTATTCCAACCTTCGTTATCATCATCAACAGATTTTTAGCTTTAAGTGGGTCATCGTTGAACATAAACCATACTGCAAGAGGCTTACAACCTTAATGCGAAAGAAGTAAGGTCTTATTTAAAGTACATTGTCAGCTAATGCCCTATTTGCTTCAGTGCTACAGTAACACTTATATTTTAATATTTTAAGTTCAGCCACTACACCCCTTCAGGATTCACTACTACTCGTATGATGAAATGAAGTATTGCCATAGAATACTCATAAAAAGATTTGTAAAAAGTGACACTGTTAACACTTAATGGAATATGTAATAAGATCCAGCGCGCATCTATATTTCTTGTGGAATAATTTACTTTTCGTTTCTCTGTTGAGTACAATCTGACTTATCCTCAACAATTTATTGCGGGATTGGCTTATTCAATCTTTTGTTTGGTTTTTGTACAAATTTCATTTCATATTTTATATTTTGTGTTTACTTTATTCTTTTATTTTTCCTTATTTGTACAGCCTAACTGATCCTACTGTCAATATTAATATATAAAGAATGTATTATTGTTGCTACTATGTTGTACTTGCTTGCTAGCTACTATGGCCAGATAGCCATTTTTTTATGTAATAGGGGTCAAACAATTGGACGTATCACCTGATAGTGAGCAATTACCGCCGCCCTTGGACACACGCAACACCAGAGGCGTCACAAGTGCGTTGCCGGCTTATGCGGGAATGGGGAGGGGTATGGGCCTCCGGTATCCTCACTCACTCCGTGAAACACAGTGCAAACGCTGTTTCACAGCTTTTCTGTGAGGCCGTGGTATCACTTCGATCCATCGGGCACATTCATGCCGAAGCTTGGCTCTCCCACGCTTGAATACAAAAACACATATGTTTGGCTTGAAATTGTGCGGTTGTAACAATAAATCTAAAAGAAGGAACTTTCTTAACATTTTGTGTGTGTAGATCTTCGAGGTCACGTTTGTCTCACATATTGTGGTAAACTTCACTTACATTTAGTTTTTATTTTATTTCAATTAGTTGACAAATGAAAAGATTAATCGGGTTAAAAAAACACCGCAATAAACGACATATACGCGGATGGAACCCCAGGCAAAAATCAGGTTAAGAAAATATAAATTGCATTGGCTTGTATTCAAGTTACCTGAAAAATAAATCGCCATCGAATTCAGTATGCCCTCAGGGTTGCAAAAGTCTGATATCAGTCGCTCCGTGGGAAAACTGAAATTCAGGTTAAACCGGTTGAACTAGTGGCCGACTACAAATAAGATTGGGAATTTTAAAGGCTAGAAAGTTATATAAGAGTGAATCACTATAGCTGAGTATACAGTTAATATAATACTTACACAATTTTATGCTAAATATACGTGTATTTTTAATTTTTATCGCAATCACTATAAAGTAGGATTTTACGCTAGTTGTTTTCAAATATTACTTTTTGGTAGAAGGTTATCCAAAATCAGTGTAATGTGTAACTTGTTGATCATATCTCCAGTTTTCGTTCCGATCTATCCATATAATATCCTCAATTCTCCATCCCCTCCTACTTATTTAGCGCTACAAATTCAACTCTTATGCAATAACCAAAGCAGAAACCTTAGTTTTTTTAGCAATCTCCTTAAAATTTGTCCCTCTTACAACCTATCGCGGTCAGAATAGGCAGAGATCGTTATTCTTTCAAGTTGAGAGTGGAGGAGTTCTTATTGAGTGAATTGGAATAATACTTAACCACTAAGTGCAACCACAATCTCCCAACCCCATCTTTGTTCTGAATCGCCCAATAGGTTGACTGGCAGGAAACGCCTTCGGCATTTAGTACGACAATGCAATTATTTGTGCATAAAATTATTTAATAATTAATGAAATGTCTCTTAAATGGTTCATAAAAATTAATCCATATAAAATTCAATTTCAATAAATCAAATTGAAATTATTCCATAATATGTAAACCGATCTTTGGTCAACTAATGGAAAACAGATGTAAAGAATATGAACACAGTTATCGACAGACGCAACCCACTTAAGAGAATATCTGAGATAAAATTGATTTGTCTAGCGTCTGGCATTCATCAGAGTATACGTAGTTTTAAGAGATAAGCCCTTATTGAATAAACAGTCCGTAGCATACTGATGAGCTAAGCTGACGCTTTGCTATTATTCGTATGCGTATAGCCTTTCCAATTTGTCAAGTCATATAGGGATATATGTACTCTAAACAGTATGTGGAATATCAAAGTTTACGAGCACTATGCGTGATGTTCTAGTGAAACAGACAAATGGCCGCCCCGATGGTGAGTAGTGCCTTAAGCTATTACTAATAGAATGGAATAGAAATAAATTTTATTGCACGCCATTAAAATATTGCTTGTGTAGACTATACGAAGTGAATACGTATAAAGGGAAATGTAAAAAGGCCTTCTTGCAGATAAGCCAACTCTCATTTGTGTAGTAATTGATTATATGCAATACATTTTTTTATTCGAGACGGATTTCGTTACTTTTCTAAGTCTAGTCTTGCATTAAAGAGCGTGTGTGTGTTTTAAAGAAAATTCAACCATCGGAGGATTGTCTCATTTCTAAAGAGAGGTAGTCCAGAAATTAACGGTTGATTATGGTGATAGATTGTTAATTGAGTTTTAAAATTAAGCTATACAAATGCAGGCAACTACAAGTTAATATGTGTTTTGAAAATCACTAGGTCTAAGCAAGCATAGCGTTAATAATGATTTTTAATTCAAATTATGCAGAGTTGAAAAAATGTATAAAAAGTTGTATAATATACTAGATGAACCCCGCAGTGTTACCCGTGGTATAATATAACTTCACCGCATGTAGCGCCGCGGGTTGAATCAATTTCTTTCTTTTTTAATCTAAGTCATTCTCGAATCCTTAGGAATAGAAACTTTTTTTTATTAAAATCGGTTCAGCCATTTGATGGAGTTTCGCCACAAACACAAGTACAAAATATTTATATATATAGAGATGTATACCTAGACTGTAGCTCTGTTACAATTTTTTTGCCAAATTGAAATGTAGGCATTAGAAAAGCCTCTTGAATCCATATGTAATGAAAGCGTACTACACGTGCCAACTACTTTGCTTAATTTGAGTGTATATGTTTGTGTTTAACATTCGCATGTGATTGGAATATTTATTATTAGTATTAGAACAAAACATGATGATATACTACAGATATACAATAAACTAACTATGTAATACACAATATACAGAATTGACAATTATAGCTTGCTTTCATATGTGCAAGTATTATACTGTAACTAAATTTAATTTCGTTCGTTCGAGAGATTAAGAATGCGAAATGTCACCATCCCATTCATCCCATGGGTAACGTAAGGAACAACTAAGAGAACAAACTACGCTTGACAAAGGCAAAGGGAACAAAAACTTGAAACAAACCCTTTTTTTACGTATGGAATACCCCTCGGGCCTTCACTCCACCGGGGTTTGCGGCGCGGTGGTGTGTCGGAATCGAACCGACTAAAACCACACGGTGTGCCACTCTGCGCCTGAGATGAGAGGGATCCGGGAACCACTTTATTACGTCATCCAGACCACTCCCAGACTTGAAACCAACCCTATACCAATCAGGGCCAAAACCTCAAAAAATAGTTAAACATACCAAATCTAATTACACTACTATTGAATGTTCATAAATAATAATAAAGGGGTTTTTATTATACAAGTATTCAAATAATACATGAAGGTATAATCGAAAGAAATCCATACCTCATTTTGTTGAAATAAAGGTTTGAAAATCTGTCTGAAAATAACACCGGCGTTGATAACAAAAACTGCCTTCTCATTAAGGTAGAATACGGTAATATCAGATTACATGTAATGAGTTCCTTGGATCTTTATAGATTAATTAAAAGCTTTTGTCCGATACGGGCGTGGTTGAAGAATGATAGAGTGTATTCAATACTAATATAAAATCCAGCGTAATTTCTGAAATGGCGGTGTTGGATTATTATATTAATTAAGTAAGGGCGTTAAGATTGTATTAGACTGACTTGACTAATTTTTGCAATGTATTTGCTTGAAAATAGGTACTCGAACTGACTGCAGGGATAGCGTGATGTCTGAGGGGATCACCTAGTCGCTTTTTTCTGCGCTGAGTAGTGTATGTACGTTCCCTCCATGGAACAAAACTTTGCCTGATTCACATTTATTATATTCGATTTAGGTTGTTCTTTGTATCCGTTTCATATCTGTTTACTCACTCAGATATATTCCTAGTTCGAGAGTTGTCTTCTATTACAATAGAAGACCTAACCAAAAATGTACTTTATTGTTTACATACGAAAACTGTGAAGACAATGTTATTCTCTGGTGTGTCGTGGCTTAATATTAATGATATACATCTAACAAGTTATTCTTATCTAGAGCAAATAAGCTAAGCTAAGCTAATTTATTACTTGGAACTTCTCAATACCATACTTTGTTTACTATTTGCTGTTGAATATTTTCTAAATATCCAAAAAAATTGTTTTAGTATTTATAACCGCCTGAGTTTCGTACGAGTAGTGCATAGTGGCGGACTTCAGAAATATAACATTTTCGTTTTTCTTATAATTTTTTTGTAGAAACTTTATCCTGGCTATAACAAACACATAAAAGAAATAATGATCCAATTTGGTGCAGTCAATCGGAAGTTATGCGCTTACATACATTTCAGCGGTTTATTTTTATTTCAATTATTGGATTAATCCGGTTTAGTAATAAATAAATCATTTATGTATGATATATAGCGGGGATATATAAGTATGTCATTGATGTTGTTGTTTGCGTAGGGATTGGTTTTTATCGATAACCTGTGTGTATACTGTACATATGGTATTGGGATCGTGTGAAGCATAAAAAACGATCGCAGCGCTTACCGTGGCAGAAATGTACAATAGCGTGGCAGAGATATAGCAACAATATCTAAAATTGTGAAAAAAATAATAAAAAAATAAAATAAAACTGTTGCAATGCTTAAAAAAACATTTTAAGACCAGTTTAATGTAACAAAAGCCAAGAATTTAAAAAAAAATTATTTTGTGTTTTACACTCTCAAAAGTAGTTTTTATGATAACATTAATTTTTCCTATTGAACTGTTTGTAACAAACGCCTCTAGATATTTAAATATTATTTATTTTATATAATATGACAAAAACTTGTCAGTCACTATTTTACAAACACCCC